>CM066738.1:112503977-112561477 GCA_033961575.1 Aselliscus stoliczkanus
TGGGGTACAGTGAGCATGGGGTGCAGGGATACAGGGTGCAGATATCAGGTATTTATTTTCATATTTTTCCAGACATATACTCAGGAATGGGGTTGCTGGATCATATGGAATGTGGGTTGAAAGCTACTTTGTTTGTTGCCTCAGCTAGGCACCTCCAAGGACCCACTGATTTTATGTTACATTTCTCACAATGGAGTTTGAAAAGTACAAATACACCAAAATTAACACTCATAACAAAATTTCACCTGTGCTTGCCGCTTGACAATCTCTGATGTGCATTTCCATGTTTTGTCTCTTTGCGCCCTTCTGTTGGCCTTCGCGGTGTTTGGTATTCCCGTCTGACAGGAGAGAATACTGAAAGCCCAGAAGATAAAACACCTTTCCAAAGTCACTAAGTTAGAAAATGACACATCCTTTCAGGATGGGGCTTGAGTAGAAAAACAAACAAATTCTACCAATTTTAAGCCCATTGTATCATGGGAATCAACATGAGGAAACACTATTGTATGTGCACAGGCTCATTTCATGAGGCCCTGTAACTCGGTTGGCAGTGACAATAGATTCTTGATAGTGTGGAGAAAAGTGGAAAATCATTTCTTTGCTTGGAGTTGTTTCCGCAACAATTAATGAAAATGTCTAGAGCCAGCTGCTTCAGCGGGGGCGGGAGGTCCGAGCCAAGAGGGGAGCCGTCCACGGCACCCCCCCGCTTGTGTTGGGGTGAGCTGCCCCAGTGACCCAGAGAGAGGCTGGCAGCTCCAACAAGGAAGCTTGAGGCCTGTGAGTCCTGCCGGCCGCGTCCTCTCCCCCCGCGTGTCGCGTGCTCCCTCTACTTTCACCGCAGGAGTTTCTTTGGAGATAAGTTGGTCTGACTGCCTGTTTACTGTAACTTCCCTCCGTAGGCCATGCGAGGAGTGTTTGGTCCTCGTGACTCGAGCTTTGGCTCTGCTGCCTATTGTCTCTGAAAGCCTTGCCCACCACACCTGCCAAATGAACGGATCACGGGGGGGCCTCCCGCTCCTCGTACCTTGGACCTGCCGTGAATCCTGGGTTCATTGCTAAGCAGAGTCCTGCATATAGCAGACTCCATTCTAACTTTATTTGTTTTAAAGAACAGCAAATGCTGACAGCAACATAGGAATTTAGTTTTAAGACACCTTGGCTGTGATGCAATCTTCAGGGAAATATAGCGATGGAGCAAGATGTGTGCAGCCGACTTAAGCGATTGCCCCAGAGATCCTAGGTGAGGAGATGTCCCTGGAGTGAAGCCCTGTGGCAGCCTCAGCCTCCAGAGATGACGAAATGGCGTTCACCACACCGTAAACGCTGCTCCCCATGCAGCATTTACCAAGGCAGGCCAGTGAGGCCACACATTTTAGAAAGATCTCCACCACTAATAATTGTACTCTAAGAAGGATTTTAACCAACTCAATTAACTGGAAAAATCTACTATTGAATGTCTCAGTCCCGTTGGTCTGCTCGAACGAAATACCACGGTCTGGGGGCTTATAAACTACCAACATTTATTTCTCGCAGCTCTGGAGGCTGGGCATTCAAAAATCAAAGTGCTGGCGTGGCCACACTCTGGTGAGGACCCCCTTCTTGGCCCATACCTAGAACTTTCTCAACTTGCCCTCACGTGGTGGAGGGCTGAGGGAGCTCTGCGGTCTGCTTTACAAGGCACTAATCTCATCAGGAGCACCCTACCCTCACGGCCTGGTCACCTCTCAAAGGCCCCGCCTTCTGGCACTGTCACCTTGAGGGTCAGGTTTCCACAGCTGGAATTTGGGAGGAGGGGGGTATATAATCAGACCCTAACAACAAACATACCCAATTTCTTGGGTATTTTGGTTTAGAATGCTTCACCATATTTTTTCACTCGTTCATTCATTCACTTCGTGTGAATTCATTTGCTGTTCTCTCATTCTGTGGTTTCTATTCCTCTGCTCTAGTTTGGTAATCTCTCCATCCTTTTTTTTTTAATCATGGTACTTATATGCTAACGAAGCACTCACTTTCTTGCCTAATTTTATAAACTGTTCAGCCGTGCCCTTAGTCACTGTTTTCTTTCATTATGGATTCTTGTTAACCTCTGTATGCATTCAAAGTTACAGATTGCCACAGACACGGTATTAATTAAAGCATATAATTTATGACACTGGAGCTTGAAATTAATAAGTGACAACACAATTACATGGTTTGCCTAATTGTCCTTCAGTGATATAAAGATTGACATTTGAAGCTGCTTAGAAGCTAAAAGCACTCATAATCTCACAATGGCTTTGCAAGTAATCACAAGAGAATCTAAAGAAACAGCCCCATTTCAAGGGGCAGAATACTGGGCAGCTGAGTGGAAGGGCGATTATCTTTTCTCTCTTTATTAACAGTTTGAGTCTATGGGGGAAAAGTTCATTTTAATAATTGCAAAGTAGCTTGTATTATATTTAATTTGTATTGTACGAAATTTTGAATAAATCATAAACACAGCCCCTTCTCTTTTGGGTGTCTCTAATTTTATCTCTGTCACTTTCTCTGCTGTCTGAATTTCCTTGTCCACGTTATTTTTTATCTACCAGATTGGAGAAATTCTAAACATGTCCTGTTTCTGACTGAGCCTCTTTAAATCCAGCAATTTGATGTTGTGTCCACACCCGTTCAATGGACAGCCTTACTTTCTAGAATATAAGGCGTGGCACCAAAATAGCTCACAGATTGCATGCACGCTTGGTTCCAGCACTACGGCATTGACTGTAGCTTCCTACGCTGCCCAGAGAGGGTTTTGCCGAGGACGGCATGTCCCTGAGACAGTGACCACAATGGCTCAGCAGCCAGCTTCCCAAATAGGCTGATTTGTGCCATTAGTGATGTGACAGGGCCCTGAGCAAAGGGCCATTTCAAAACTAAATTTGTAATTTAAAATGTCAAATTGTTTATACAAGATTTGGATCTAGAAACTGAGTGAGAAAATCCATTTTTTGATACTTAAAATAACATATTATGTGGTGGGAAAGCAGCTATTTACAATGTCAATAAATTATCAGCAAACCATGTGGATTACTATTTATTTTATCATCCACATAGTAAAATACATTCACAAAATACATGCATAGGAGAGAGAGAGAGAGAGAGAGAGAGAGAGAGAGAGAGAGAGAGAGAGAGAGAGAGAGAGAGAGAGAGAGAGAGAGAGAGAGAGAGAGAGAGAGAGAGAGAGAGAGGGAGAGAGAGAGAGAGAGAGAGAGAGAGGGAGAGAGAGAGAGAGAGAGAGAGAGAGAGAGAGAGAGAGAGAGAGAGAGAGACAGAGAGAGAGAGAGAGAGAGAGAGAGAGAGAGAGAGAGAGAGAGAGAGAGAGAGAGAGAGAGGAGAGAGAGAGAGAGAGAGAGAGAGAGAGAGTGAGAGAGAGAGAGAGAGAGAGAGAGAGAGAGAGAGAGAGAGAGAGAGAGAGAGAGAGAGAGAGAGAGAGCCCACGAACATGTTTCCTTCAGCGTCCCCAAGGCACCTGTGTTGATTCTGGCCTTCAGTGTTGTGGGGCTCATTATAGCAAAACATCTTCAACTTTTTAGAAGCTTTCCTTAAAAATATTTACATTACAAAATGGAGATATGAATAGCTCTGGGCTGATGGTAGGAATCGGATTGTCTGGGTTTAAGCCTGGTTCCACTGCTTTCGTGTCATCTCAGACAAGACCAATGTGTTCAACAAAGAATTACCTCGTGGAAGGTTTGCTTCTAGTTGAATTTTTAAGGCTTTAATCGTTTTCTATACACGTTTATTAATGTACATTTATTCAGTTCTTCCAAATTTCTTTTTCTTCTCTGATGCACGAACACTATGCATAAAGGACTTTTAAATTAGTTAGAATATAAATTTACTTAATATGATCAAATTTTTACTTGTACATCCAGTGTGTATTTAGATATCTTAAACCTTAACACAAATGAACGCTACTGGGAGTGTCAGAGTAAAGAAGAGGGAATGTGTTCCCCAGTCTTTTGGGTTGTTTTGACCAATAAGCTCTTAAATAACTGCAGATCATAAGTTAAAGTTAGATTTTCCTTTGTTGAATTACACGTCTCATTTTCCAAAAATCAGCTTGTTTTTTTTAAAATTACATTTGGATGAGGAAGGCCAGCAGAGAACGAGTGACTAGGTGAGGGAAGAATGGAGGTGCATTTTCATTTCTTCTTCAGCAGTGGCAAGGACACTGAGAATGGCACGGTGTCACAGAGGTGACAATAAATGAGGTCCGATAGTGAGTAGCCACTCCTCAGGGTTTCAAACACCTCAGACAAGGAGGAGTGTCAACTGAACAAGGTTTGCATGCCTTTCTTTCAAAATATCATCATCAGTGTTGCTCATTTGCCCATAAACATTGTAGAAATTGCAGTGCTTGGTGGCGATTGGGGTGGGTTGGAGCCCCAGGGCCTGAGGACACGCCCACCACACAGAAATGCCAGCGTGGATCATATGTGTGGATGGACGTTGAAATGAAGGGATATGTCTGTACTAAAGGAAGGAATGGTTCTTCTCCCCACCTCCCACCCCCGCCCGTTTTGTAAATCATTAAGGAGACTAAGTGACCCTTTCCCGAGTCTGAACTAGTGCGCCCCTTAGCCTGTTTCTTCCCTTTCCTCAGGGTCCTTCCTGTGCAAACCCCCTGTATTCACCAGGTTGAATTCCAGTGAGCGGAGAATGTCAAGTCATCAGGGCGCGCTGCCCGTGCTCAGGCCGGGGCCAGCGCTGTGCTCTGTCAGCTCTGTGGGCACCATGTGGGGACCCTCGGCCCGTGCTGTCCCTCCAGGCGGGCGTCTTTGCTCCACCCGCATCTGTGGGACGCATCCCCGTCCAGGGGCAGGGCTGGGCCAAGTGCACGGCCTCGGTGTGTCCCTGACGCGACCCGGTCGCTGTGCCCACGTGAGGTTCACTTTCCGTTGTTTCTGACTGAGGTTTGCAGAACTGCTGGCATGGAGTCCAGCGGTCTTGTTACACCGGTTACGTGACCAGCCACTGTCTCCTCCAATGCTGCCTCCATCTCACTCTTCTCACCTGCTTTGCTGGGGCTCCCGTGGCACGTTTGTGAAACCTCCTCCCAGTGCCCTGTGACTCTCCGGCTCTCCCTGTGTTGCCTGAAGGGCGGGCGGCCCTACAGGGCTGTCCGGCGTGTCTGTGGCCGCCCTGAGCGTGGACAGGGCGGAAGTTCCAAGGCTCAGCACGGACCTTGGTGTCTGATCGCCAGCACAAGGCTTCCAACTGTGACTTGCCGCCAAGCCTGTGCTTCTGCCCTGACCAGTACTATTCGGAAGGCATCCAAAGCCTGGCTCCGGGCTGATGGCGAGCACTTCCCGCGCCCTCCCCCAGCAGCTGGTCAGCCTTGTTGGGTGGTCCCGACCTCCTCGCTCGTCCTCCCCGCAGACTCCCCACCCTGGGTCCCCTTCCTATTTGGTCGGGAACAAAGGTGAACAGTGCTGTCTTGCCACAGTTCACCCCATGGGGTCGGGAGTTCTTCCAACAGATTGTTTGCTTTCGGGGTCACATAGCGGCCGTAACCCATCCTACGCTTTCTGCTCTTAGCAGAGCGTCTTCATGCACTTATGTAAAGCCTTTGTTAAGGGCTGTACTGAGGAAAGCAGTGCCTAAGGTGCTTCTTCGTGGAAAGCCTACGTGCATCTCCAAAGTGAACTATGTTCTCTTACAGGAAAGCGACTGTGGAAACGACCCTGGAAAGCCAGCGCAGCGAACAATGCATGGCTCAGACTGAACGATTCCGGAGGAAAGACCTGAGCTCTGAGGGCTTCGGAGTGGAGAGCGGGGCTTGGCCCCCACAGGGCATGGCTGCAGGTCTGAGCAGGTGGTGCCTGGCGTGCTGCGCGTTCTGGGCCTACGGGCCACTGCTGGGTGGAGAGGCTGGTGTCGCGCCGAATGTGCCAGCTGCTGCTGAGGTACCTCGTATCACATGGTCACAACCACCGGGTTGGGGAGCAGCTTTGGCTTCCTGGGAGTGGCACCCCTTCTGTGATTACGAACAGCACAGAAAGAAAGACAAGGCCTCTGCGTCGCGTGCAGTTAAGAAAGACCATTACTCCCCACGATCTTCTGAAAAACTGGAACAAACGCTGACAGCCTCACTTTCGCCCAGCATTTCCGCTCACGCTCCTCCTAGGGAAACATATTCGCCCTGAAATCTGAATTGCTCTGGAGCCTCACAAAATTGAATGAAATTCTACTGAGCAGAATAAATGTTCCTGCCTCTCCAGCCACACGGGCGACGAGCAAAGGGTCCTCCAGAGGGCACCTGGCTGTCAGGGACAGGCCCAGGAAGCTAACGCGAGGCAGAGGGGGCGCCCCGGGAGCGCTTCTATCCATGTCGCTGCAGATACTCTCAGGCCTTGGCGGCGCTCGCGTGAAAAGGGAGAGCTCACAAAGAGCACTTATTCCGTGAAAAAGGTTTCCAATTTGGAGGAACATCAACACAGCAGAACGATACTGGGTAGAAATGGTGGTGTCCAAAGATTGCTTCCCTCCCTCCCTCCCTCTTTCCTCTCTCCCTCCCGCCCTCCCTCCCCCTCCCTCTCTCCCTCCCTCCCTCCCTCCCTCTTTCCTCTCTCTCTCCCTCCCTCCCTCCCTCCCTCCCTCCCTCCCTCCCTCCCTCTCTCCCTCCCTCCCTCTCTCCCTCCCTCCCTCCCTCCCTCCCTCCCTCCCTCTCTCTCCCTCCCTCCCTGCCCCTCCCTCCCTCCCCCTCCCTCCCTCCCTCCCTCCCTCTCTCTCTCCCTCCCTCCCTCCCTCCCTCCCCCTCCCTCCCTCCCTCCCTCTCTCTCCCTCCCTCTCTTCCTTCCTTCGTTCCTTCCTTCCTTCCTTCCTTCTTTCCTTCCTTCCTTCCTTCCTTTCTTCTTCCCTCTCTCTCCCTCATCCCACACTCCTCCCTTCCTTCAATCTTGCTTTTTCTCCCACACAAAGTGCAGAGATCGATGTACCTGTGCTAAGACAAAAAAGAAGACAGAAGCCGCTGTAAGCAGACCCGGTGGAGGCGGGCCTGATGAATGATGCCGCTGTCATAACAGCGGGGGTAATTGAACGCTGGCACTTAGCAACATGATAAATAGCTTGTCAGCCGTGGGCAGGAGCAGGGCGGACTGCACTGCCCAGACTCGTCCTGAAATATTAATCTGCTCCTGGGCCCAGGCTGTGCTGGGGGCCTGCCCCAAGAAGGGCTCAAGAACACCAAGTTTGGCATTGTTTTGCTTAAAAGCATCTCACCTATGAAGCAATGTCTCAAAGGTTACAATAGAATTCCACTTCAGGAAACACAGTGGAATCCTTTAAATGACTGAGGGAGGTTTCCATTCGGAGCCTGCAACTTCGTCTGAAGTTCTTTGCCTCCATCCCCAAAGTTTGCTTCTACTCATCAGAATTTGGTTTCAAGGTAGTATTTTAGAGTTTTAAATATCTTATTATAGGGATGAATTAATCCACCATCTCATTCCTAGTAACAACTGCAGGCTTCTGTATGGATGCATGGACTTCATGTAGCAGAAAATGGCAAAGGGTGGACGTGTGCTTATATTTTATCTGTTTTCACTGTGCTGTTCACAGCTGAGGGGGAACCTATTGTTTTATCTTGTGTTTGTCTCAATGCGATCATCACACAGGAAGTTGAACTTTTCCTTTAGACATAATTTGGGGGTCAAGGGGAAGTGAGGATGATAGATGGAGAAAAGTGGTTAAAATAAAATAACTTATATTTTGTCCTTTCTCACAAAAGGATTTGAAATGTCTCACAATACGTGTGATAAAAACTGAAAGACTGAGTAAAGGTTTAAACGACAGGGAGGAATGAAGAGAATTTCTTTTGCCATCTATTTCCATTTCTTACGGAAATTTATTACATATGCCGTATACATTTCCCTTTTTCTACTAAGAGATTTTTTACAGTGGACATGAATATTGAGTTAATGCAAGGAAACAAGGTGTAGGATGGGGCATGAACACCCTTTGAAGCCTGGAGAGAGGTGGGGGTGCAGCCCTGCCTCTGAGGGGGCCCCCTTCACTTGCGGCTCAGCCAACATCCCGGGGGGCTCCATCCCAGCTCTGCAGACTCTTTGCAGGCGACCTGGCCTTGGTGTGTCTCTGTATTTACTGCAGCTAAGGGGCCTTTGGATCCCAGGAACGGGCTGCATTCCACACAACAGCAGATTTATTCAGGGGCCTCTGCAGACTGTTTCAAAGTAGCTCCCCTGCCAAAGAGGGCCGCCCTCCTGAACCCCTGCCTGCCCTAAGTGGGCCTGGAAGGTTCTGGAAGAAGAGAGATGACAGTGAGGAGCGACGGTGCCACTGCTTCTGAGGACAGTGGCAGCGCTCTGCTCGCAGGCCCCCTGTCTCCGTTCCGTGTGGCTGGCCGAGCCCTTCCCCTGCAGTGAAGACGCTGGTCCACGGCCCCTGACCTTCCAAGCCTGACCCCCACCAGGACAGCTGACACCTGTGCCCATTTCCTCGTGCTCCACTCGGGTTTTTTTGTTTTTTTTTATTTGAGGGCAGTGTCACCAGCCCTCACATGTGTGGGATCCGAACCGGGGCCGCTGGTGTCCCAAGCCAGCTCTCAACCAACGCGCCACTCGGCCGGCCCTGCTCCACCATTTTAATTTCACAAGTCTACTTTAGAGGAGAACCAGATTTGGGAATATTGGCTAATTATCTGTGACGTGAGGGAATTACTACACATTCACCTTTCCCCATTTAGCACTTTATTTGATTCTACTACCAATTATTGTGGGGCTGAGTTGATTCCCAAGGTCCCAATTTCTCAAGATGACTGATGGGGTGCTGCTTTGATAAGTACCAATTGACCTAGGTGGATGGGATTAGCATTTGTGGGGGTCCTAAGAGGACTCGAGGTGTGGGAGCAGGCTTGTGACTGCAGCTGCGGAAGAGACAGTCAGGACCCCACCCCGAGCCTGTGTCCCCGAGTTGCAGGCAATGGAATCCCTCTGGCCACACGCTGCTGTGGTGGCCAGACTCCTGGGCGCGGGGTGCCCTGGGCTCAGGAGGTCTCCACTAATCACCCGGCAGGAGGGAGAGAAGTCTGCACCCTGGGACTCCAGCACTTTCTCTGGGGGGACGAGGCGGGGAGGCTGTGAGATGTGACTCCAATGCTTTTATGTGAAAACAGAGCTCCTTTAGCAGTGAGGTTACACATGTCAAGAAAATGCTTCACGAACAGTGCTATAGCACTCTAAGCTATTTTGGGGCATGTTGGAGTTGGCATTTTTGTATTTTATTCCCAAGAGTGGATGGACCAATCAAATGCTGGAAGCAATATGTACCACAATCAAACAGAGCTATGTCTGTATGTCCACAAATCTAGACATGAGTGTGCCTATGTCAAAGGAGACGAGTTGGGCTCTTAGGAGAGAGCGTTCACTTGCAGAGGTTTTAGATTTTAGCTTCCTCTGAGAGAAGGGATCTAGTTGAGACAGATTTTGTACATCTCTGTCACTCAGCATGGCAAAATGTTAGATGTGAATTGGGAAAAGCATAGCTCACTTATGAGTGAGTCACTGGCAATCACCCCAAGTGGAAGTTTTGGGGGCTTTTGTGGAAGGCACTCAGCGAGACCGGCTGCAGGGGAATTATGGGGGTTGATGTGGCCCTAAGTGTATCTTGACTCTTTGGTAAAGGTCTATGCTTCTTATAGATATGAATATCTTTTAAAGCCAGAAGCTGATAACACAGATGAAAAATGGGGCTGTTGTAGCAAGTTGTCAAATGATATCATTGTGAGGCAAGATTAGGTTGCATGGCAAGGAAGCCGGTTCCCAAATCACCAATTCTGATGGTATTAATTGTCCCTGATCCAGGGAACTGGCACACATAATTCTGACAAAAGATTTACTGTGCAACATTAGATGCTATTTACTGATAAATGATGGGGCACTTCATTAGCTAATGTTGAAAAATCATGGTAGACATAACAGAATTATTAGGGCTTGTATAGAAACCCTATTCTATAATGAGTTATTACTTTAAAATAATAGCAGCAATATGTTACAATTAAGTACTCTAGAAAGGAGCTTTCCACAAGAAAGGTGTCAGCATTTGAGTGATCTCCCGAACCACTGCTCTTTACAAATGAATTCTACTGGCTGCCATCCATCAAAACTCCACTTTCATTAACTAATTGAAGAAAACAGTGAGCTGCCGGCCAGCGTTCCTCGGTTACCCGATTCAGGGACCAGGAGTGGGGGCTGTCCGTGCAGGGCCTGCTTTCCTTTCTTTCCTTTATGTGCTCAGCGATGCCGCTGCCGTGACAGCTGGGCTGGTGGGTCTCGTTTGTCCTGGTGTCGTGGTCCCCACTGGTGAGCAGATGGTGAGGCTGGGGGACCTTGCAACCCTCTGCCGGCCATGCAGCCTCCTCCTCATAAGAGCCTGACTAAGTAACGTGCAGCTGGGGCTGCTGTCACAAGACCTCAGCTTCTGTGCCTCAGCTGACTCTCATTTTTGCTTTGTTGTGGGCTATTCCTCTTAGAAATGCAAAAACAAAGAAACAGGACTGGTGGAAAATAAGGGACAAGATTTGGAACGCCATCTCTATCAGCGAAGGCGCAGAGTGGGCATCACCATTCTGCATGCCGGATGACTCACGGCTGTGCCCATGATGCTTTGGCTGCAAATGGGGCTCGAAGAAATTGATGCACGCCCCGGCTTTGCAGAGAGTGCACACCCCACACCCCACTGCACCCGCTGGGGGCCGGGCCCGGCTCGGCCAGCTCAGGGCACGTCCGGTCCCGCCACTCTGTCTGGTAGAGGTGACACATGCATTGCAGGCAGAGAAGGGCCTCAAGTCTCAGGGAGGTGGGAGGACTCGCTCAAGGTCAGGCAGGAACATCTGGACCGACCGGGCTGGGGGCAGGGGCGTTTGCTGCCTGGCTCTGCGCTTCCCGGCGAGGCGGGGGCTGCCAGCCTGCGCTCGGCTGCCGGGAACTCCATTTTAAGCCTGGAGCAAAAGCACCTGAGTTCAATGCGGAAGCACTGAGGGTCCCCGTCTGCATGTAGCTGCAGACATCGTGGGTGCGGCTGTGCGTCCCCAGGGCACCCCAGGAAGGACAGACAGCCAGGGTTCCCGCAGATGATGGTTTCAGGGGCTCCTGCGGAGCTGACTTCACAAGGACAGCACATGTGTCCCTGGCTGGCAGGACCGGGCCTGTGTGTGGACGGCCACCTTGGCGTCACTTCTAACACCCGCATCTTAAGGCGTTCAGCAACAGGAAACTGTTATGACTTACTACCAGAAGCCATGGAACCCTCCTGGTGATGAGATGGAACGCTCCTGGTGATGAGATGGAACCCTCCTGGTGACGAGATGGAACGCTCCTGGTGACGAGATGGAACCCTCCTGGTGACGAGATGCAGTGCAGACGGTTCCTCCCCCAGCTGCTTTTGATGCACGTAGACTTGTTTTGTAGTTTAACTGGTTTTGAAATAGTAGAAATTAACTTTCGCCTGCAAGTAAACACAAGAGATTTTACCACTTATTAGCAGACCCTGCAGGACCCAGGTGAGTTGAGTCGTCTTTACGGATTTTAATAATGCGGTTATGAAAGAAATAGTCATCATAGGACAACAGTTGAAAGAGGAGCACGACGTACAGTTGTCTAAAGTGCACAGCCTCGCTAAAACGCCTTCTTCTGGAATTAGTAAACACAGCTCAATGCAGGCAGTCTACTAACTGTCCAAAATAAAATTGGTAAGTAGGAATCGTATATTTTCTTCTGTAAGCGCGGGCCCTCTAATGAGGCATATTAAACTTCCCTGCCCGTTTATCGACTAAAGGAGCTTCACCCATCTCTTGATGACTATTCCCTGTGCAGTATGCCAAAGGTTATATTGAGTGTTAGCTAATTTAGGATAATAATTAAAAACATACATTGCTTCCCCAGCACAATTACTCAAAGTTAAAATTATTGAGTTTTATTTAAGACTTGCCTAAAGAATGGCGATAGGTGTTTTGAGGAGATAGGACTTTCCCCTGTTCAATGGAATTTTGTCCTGCCTTGGGGTCGAATCATCTTTCAGCCAAGAGGAAATAGAGTTGTAGTGTGGAAGGAGTGAAGTTGACCACCCTGTTAGAGGACATTCGATAGAGTCACTGTTAGGACTGCCAGTAAGAGCCCACCTTTCTGAGTGTGACGTGACATGCGGTAGTCACCCAGGGCGGTCCTCTCGGGGGCATCTCAGAAGGACTTCCTTTCTAGAAGGTGCCTGCATTCACGGGAGGGTTCCACCTGCAAAAGACCCTGACTGTAGCAAAGTTGTGTACTCTGTTAATTCCTACTAAGTTTTTTTTGGAGAAAAACAAGATAAGTGAATTTAATGATATTAAAAATGAGTGAATTTAAAGCCCAATTTGAAGACATGTCACTGAGCTTAATAGGTATATAAACTATTAGAAAAGTTGGCTTTCCTTTCTTGTTGTGGGGATGGGAGAAGAAAGCAGTAAGAGAGAAAAATGGAGTGAGAGAGGGTAAGCAGGAGGGGGAGACAGAGAATCAGTTAGCTTTGATGTGGTTATGGAACCCTGGCACATTCTTGGTGGGAATGCAACATGGCGCAGCTACTATGGAGATCCCTCATAATATTAAAAAGAGAGCTACCGTATGACCCAGCAATCCCCTTTCTGGGTATTTAACTGAAAGAACTGAAATCAGGATCTAGAAGAGATGTCCTCCCCCTCCCCGCCGTGTTCACTGAAGCATTATTCGCAACAGCCAAGCCATAGAAAAACCTGCATGTTGTAGACAGATGAATGGATCAGAAAATGTGTTTACATACAATGGGGCCGTAAAAAAAAGAAGGAAACCCTGCTCTATGTGACCACGTGGATAAACCCAGAGGACATGACGAGAAGTGAAATAAGCCAGCCACAGAAGGACAAACCCTGCGTGACTCCATTTACATGAGGTGCCTAGAGGAGCCAAACTCATAGAAACATGGTGGTGCCGGGGACGGGGGGAGGGGCCCTGGGAGGGGCAGGTCAAGGGGTGAAGTCGCAGCACCTGCCTGAGTGAGTCCCAGGGACCTGCTGTGCAGCACCCCGCCTGTGGTCAGCGGTGCCGGAAGGTGCACTTACACACCTGCTATGGGGTCCAGTCACGTTACCTGTTCTTATCACAACAAAAAGAACCATTGGGTTTCTACAGGCGGGGCAGCTGAGGCCTTCAGAGGGCAGGCAGAGAGATGGTGTTTCCGAGACCTCACCCCGTCTTGCCCTCACGTATTTATAAAGTGAGCCTGCTATGAATATGAGAATCCCTCTCCAATTTTCCTAGATGGTTATTCACGCCCAGGCGCAGCCAGAAAGGAAGAAAGTCATCGAAGTTTACATGGCGGGATGTCGCTAGCGGCCATCTCAGTCGCTCTAGTGAGTCCCACGGGCTACTGGCATCGCAGGATCCTACACCTCAGAGCACATCTTTCCTGCTTCCGGAGGATTCGGATTCACACGTGCTGCTGGCAGATCAGGTCTCACCCTGAATCCCCTGTTGTTGGTTGACATGGCAACCCTAGGATGACTTTAAAATGGATTGATATGTGGTGTGGGCTGGTCTGAGGCATCGTGTGTATTGATAGCTGGCCTAAGTACCATATTTAACTAGACAGATAACACAACCTCAGTCCCTTTAAAACAGCATCTGGTTAATATAATATGGCCCCATAATTCATTTTTAACTTCCCCTAATTGCTGCAGTCATCTCGTCATTACAAATATTAGGTATCTGAGGCAAGGCATCGCGGCTCGTGCCCAAGCGAGCACGCCTGCCTGGGCGGAGGCAGTGTAATCTAATTAGAAAGGTAGCCAGGCTGAACGGCCCTACTTTCTCATACTTAGCATTCACTAGTGGGTCCCAGCAGATGTGCTGTGAAATTAATTTCCTCTGGTGTAACCAGAAACTCTCTGTTATGCAATTTCCATTTCACAGATGATAACCTATTATCACTTTATTCAAGGAAAATGTGTTAATAGCCACAAGGAAAATTGAATTATTCATATTTGCTCATTTCTATTCGGAAGCAAGCTCTTCCCTTTTCATGCATTGGGAGAAGGCTAATGTAAACATGACCAGATCCTTGTAAATTGGCTCGTAGAAGAGGCTGTTAGCACACTGCCTGGGGATGGTTCCAGGACGGGGGTGACTGATGCTGCGAAGTACGGCATGTGGGAGGCAGGCTGTTAGCAGGTGGCGGCACGCGCTAATGGGGACCAGGTCAAACACGTCAGCTGTTAACTCACAACTCTGCAGTGTGGGGATACAGTAGACATGGGAGGCAACACGGGGTAACAAGTGCTACGGCTCTCACGGCCTGAAAGCCTTGGTGACACACTCCTTGGAGGGCCTGTGAGGCTTCCCGGAAAGGCACAGACAGAGCCCCGTATGTTTGGGATGTTCGGGTTGCCAGCCCGAGCGCCCAGGCCACCGCACCCACCTTCATGAGAAGCAAGGGAAGTGACACATTGCAGGAGAAACCACTTGGGACCAGGAATTAAGAAGCCGAGTGCTCCTCACAGCCGGTTTGCTTTACCTTCTGGTCGCCCTTTCTGATGTCTTCTAGATCCAGAGTTCTGCCATGTGTCCCTATCCTTGTCACCTGCTTCTGGGGAATAAGAGTTTGAACTGTGAGAGGTGACTCAGATGTGAGGTCACTCTGTGCTCCCCATGGGTTCTTCCCCGAACCCACCAACTGCCATTGAGCTTACGTCTCCAGGGCAAAGCCAAGGTGTCTTCTGGTACACGGCACCCAGGAGGCCCGCAGGGTCACTCACTGGCCTCTGGTGCTGCCCGCTCCTGCCGTGCTAAGCTAAGGGGGCAGGCGGAACAAGGTGGCTGAGCGGGGCCTGAGCTGGTCCTCTCCTGCTCCCTTTGCCCCAGTTCCTCCCCAAAGGCTCTTCAGCCGGCACCTATCTATCATGTGGGTACCCACTCCAGAGGCTGAGCACCCCATTCCTCAGGTAGGGGTGCTGAGAGCCCAGTAAAATACATGTCCGGGCACATTCACCTTACTGGGGAGAGGTAGAGACAGGGGGAAGGGAAGAGCACACACACAGACCGCAGTGATGATGGCAGCAGTCGCTCAGCACCAGTGCTTTGGAGTGGCGCCCCCAGCAGTGGGAATGGTAACAGCATCATGAGAAAAACGGCAGGGCCATGGGCTGAGGTATGGCTTTGGGGTCAGACAGCTGGGCTGCACCTTCTCTGCTCCCCCTTACCAGCTCTATCACCTGGGGAAAGTGTTGAAGCTCCCTCTCATTTCATTTTCTCATCTATTATAAAACGGGGCTGAGGGTAGCACTTACCTTATGTACTCAAACGTATTCATTGAGTTACTCCTGTTGCCTGGTACTGAGCCCGGAGACATGAGGGTGGCCGAGTTCCCTGGTCTGTGAGTTGACATTCTATGCAGGCACATAGAGAGGGCATGGACGAAACAGGTCATTTCAAGTGGGAAAGGTGCCGAGAAGCAAACTAACAAGGATTGGACAGACAGGCAGGTGGGAGAGCGTGGGGGAAATCAACCTGAACGTGCCTAGCATGAGTTTTATCCAAGTCCCCAGAAGAAGCAGCTCAGAAGGGATTTCTAAGTTGGGTCAGGAGGTGCGATGCATCTGGTGTTGGTGGGAGGCAGGAAGGGGCCCTGATGGTGGGAAAGGGCTGGAGGCGGACTGTCCACGGTGCCGGGCAGCCTCCGTCTGGAGCTGGCGTGGGGGGAGGTGGGCTGGGTGAGACCCACCCCTCAGGGTCCCTGACCAAGCAAACCTAGAGATCCGTGGATGGACTTTCAGATGTGAGCTGACATCCCAGCTGCACCTGAAGGATGAGCAAAATTATGAGCATTTAGTGAAAAGATGTGTGCAGTGCCCGAGTCTGACCCCCAGGAGGTGGGAGGAGCCCTTCTGTGGACCTGGGCGAACCACCTCTGCTTTCTGAAGGCCTGGGCTGAAGGCCTCGGCTGTTTGTCCTGCCATCGCTTTCTTCACCTGAAGGGAGTATGGGAGGTGCTGTGGCCTTTAGAACTGCCCTGGCTTAAAAAAAAAAAAAAAATCATATTCTTTTCATCCTGAGCTATGGTCAACACAGAACATTCAGAAGGCATAAAAAGAAATAATAAATTGAAATCACTTATGAGATAGATATAATTCCCTTTACATTGTGCTTTGGAGACTCTCAGACTTTGTGCTGGCATAGGAAAACAAATATCATCCTTATTCAGAATTTGGAAAGAATATGGTTTCTCTGAGGTACGTGGCAGAAAGGTCGATGTCAGTGCTGGGGCTCACGGTAGTTTCAGGTTTCTTGAGACATTGCCCAACTTTTTTCCAGGGTGATTCCACCATTGTGTGGTCCATCCTTGCCAGATTTTGGTGTCGTCAACTTTTTATTTTAGCCACTCTGATAGATGTGTGGTGATACCTCACGTGGTTTCAATTTGCATCTCTCTAATGAATAATGGTGGTATTGGACATCGTTTCATTTGCTTACCGATATCTGTACATCCTCTTTGGTGAAATGGCTCTTCATGTCTTGTGTCCATTTTCTAGCTGGATTGTTGGTTTTTCCACTGATGAACTCTGAGAGTTCTACAGATATGGTAGAAAGAGTTCTGTCGAACACGTGACTTGCAAACACTGGTCCTCTTATCAGGGACTTTACACAGCAAAGTATTTGATTTTGATGAGTTTCACTTTATTAGTTTATCCAAAACTTTTGTGAATTAAGCTCTGGGTGGCAAGTCTGATAATTAATCCCAGATCCTGAAGATTTTCTCCTTTGTTTGGTAACTGTTTTATATTTTTATATTTTACCTTTAAGCCCATGATCCACTTTGAGTTAATTTCTATATAAAGTGTGAGGAGTAGTTGAGAGATAGGTTTTTGCTTTGTTTTGTTTTATTTGTTTGAGGATGTCTGGTCATTGTTTTTCTTTTCATTGTTGTTGTTATTTTGTTTTGTTTTGTTGCTTGTGGATGTCCACTCAGCCCCATTTGTTGACAAGGCTATGCTTCCTCCAATGATTTACTTTGAGTCTTTGTCAAAACTGAGTTGAGCATGTTTGTGTGGTTCTCTACTCTGTTCAATTGAACTATGCACCTATCACTGTGCAAATGTCATGCTATATTTATCAGTGTTGTACAGCAAGGCTCGCTATCAGGAGAACGATCTCTCTCACTCTACTCTTAATTTCCGAGAGTGTTTCAGCTATTGTACACCTGTGCTTTTCCACGGGACTGTTAGAATAAGCTTGTCTATGTCTGTGAAACACCTGCTGGGATTTTGATAGGAACTGCACTGAACCTATAGATCAGCTGGCGTCTCCCAAACCTTGAACCTGCTATGTCTCTCCATTTATTTAGATCTTCGATTTATTTCATTAGCATTGGATCGTGTTCAGTACCCAGACCCTGTACAGCTTTTATACCTGGGTGTTTCATTGTCTTTATCGTATAAGGTGATTGCTTTTAGTATAGTCACTGTCAGTGCATGGAAATGTGGTTGATTTGTGTGTGCTGACCTGTGGCTGTAACATGGCTGGAATCACATGACTTCTAGGAGAGTTTTGGGGATTCCCTGGGATTACTTATTGTATGCATACATGTCTTAGGTCACTAAGTCTTCTGGTTGAGCTGATCTTTGTATCCTTGTCTCATGTTTCTCTTGGTTTCTAGAAATGTTCTTTGCTCTAAAGTTGGCTTTATGTTATATTAATATTGCCATGTCATGTGTGTGTGTGTGTGTGTTATATCTGTTTCTACCATTTTACTCTCATATTATCTTTATCACTAAATTTCATGGGAGTTTCTTCTGAGGGCATGTTGTTGGGTTGTTTTTTAATTTTTTAATTTAACTTTTAAGGCCCTCAGACCATTGCTGCCTTTTAATTAGTATTATTTACATGATTTATACTTATGGTGATTAGTAATCTGTTAATCCTTCAGTCGGATGTTTTATGTTTGTTTCTGCCCATTTCTTGTTCCTCTGTTCCTCTTTTATTGTTCTCCTATGGGTCACTTTTATGTTGTTAAGGATTCCAGTTTTATTGAGTTATCATGTTTTTAATTGCACTGATTGTATTGCTTTGTATGATTTTCCTAGTGTGGCTCTGGGTATTGCCTTATGCCTGTTTTATTATCTCAAGTGGGTCATGGTAACCTTCCATTCACTTAGGTTCCCCAAGGTCCCCACTTACTAAATATTGTGTCCAGTGTCAGATGGTGCTTTAATTTTGTGGCAATCATCCACTCTGCTTTAGAAAGTCCAGGAAGAGAGGATACGCTCGGGTACATACTGGTATTTATGCTTCCTGTAGTTCTTTCTTCCTAATATTCCCAGGTTGTCTCTTTTGTCATTTCTTTTCTGTTTTTAGGACTTCCTTGAGCCATTCTTTAAGGACAGGTCTGCTAGCAAAAAATTCCCATTGATTTTCTAATGTGAAAGTGCCTTTATTTTCCCTCTATTCCTGAAGATACATGTTGTCAGATCCAGAATTCACTGTTGACGATTCTGTTGTCAGCTCTTGGAAACTCTCCCCTCCCCTGGGCTCCGTGGTGTTGGAGGAGAAAGCTGTGGACAGTGGGTGTGGGTGTCCTGTGGGGAGTGAATGTGGGTGTTCTGCGGATAGTGTGCTTTTTCTCTGGTTGCTTTCAAGATTTTTTTTCTTTCTTAAGTCTTAGAAATTTAATTATGACTCATCATAGTTTGGGTAAACTCTGAGTTTACAGTTTATCCTCTTTGGGCTTCTCTCATCTTATTGAATAGATAGGCTTACATCTTTTGCTAGATGTGGGAATTTTTCTGTCTTTATTTCTCCGAACACTCTTTTAGCCTTACCTTGGTCTCTTCTTCTATGACTCAGGACATGAATGTTGGACCTTTGGTTATCATCCAACAGGTCCCTGAGACTCTGTTCATTTTGTTTCTTTATTCCATTTTCTCCCCGTTGTTCAGATTGGGTAAATCCTATTGATCTGTCCTCATGTCCACTGATTCTACTTTTTGTCACCTCCACTTTTCTATTGGGCCCATTCAGTCAGTTTTTCACTTTCAGTGATCAGATCACATTTTTAGCTCTATAAATTTTCCTTTAGTTCTTTCTTTAAAAAAAAAATCTGATTATTTGCTGATCTTTCTGTTTTCCCATTTGTTTGAAGATAATTTGAGATTGTTGAATCATTCTTATGATGACTCCTGTGCAATCCTCACCAGATAATTTTAACATCTGAGTCATCTCAGCCTTGGTGACAGGTGATTGATCGTCTCTTATTCATGTTGTGATTTTCCTGGTTCTCTCATGATGAGTGATTTTCAGTTGTATCCTGGGCATCTCGTCTGTTGTGTTAGGGGATTCTAAGCCCTGTTTAATTAAGAGATATTTTAGCAGGCAGCTGCAGGCCTAATTTTGTGATTCCAGTGATAATTTAGTTTTCAGAGTCTTTGTGGTGTTATCTCGGTCTGCTCGGTTGGCTGTCCTACTGAGCATCACCTAAATCTGCCAATTCCACCTGCGGAGCAGAAGAAACTTCCCCAGTTCCTCACATCAGTGAGGAAAGGGATTCTTCAGCCTGCGCATGAAGGGGGCCTCCCAGGCTTAGATGCGGGTGTCAGGTCCCCCTAGCTGGACCCCCTCAAACACCAAGTGTCTCTGTGAGGAAGGGGGTGTCTGGAACTTGTGGGAACTGAGGGGCTTTCTGAGCCCAACTCTTGGGGTAAGGGAGGGGGTGAAAGGAGGGGTGCAGATGGACGGGCATGGCCATGACTGCCCAGAGCCTCCCGAAGGGAAGGCAGTCCTACTGACACCTTGATTTGAGATCACTGAGACCCATTTTGGACTTCTGCCCTCCAGAACTACGATATATTGACTTTGTTTTAAGGCACTAATTTGTGGTAACTTACTATAGTAGCAATGGGAAACTGATAGGCATTCCACTGGCAGGCTGTACCACCTTAGGCAAGGGGGTATCGTAAACAGATATGTGATTGAGAGAAGTGGCCGTGATGGGAAGGTGACTGTGGGATTGGGTGGCAGGACCGGTGGTGTGGAGAACAGGTGGGAGACAAGCAGAGGGAGACGGCTGCGGCACCTGTGTGGCGGGGGACAGGGCCAGTGCTGGGGACGCTGGGCTTTGGCGAGCGACGCTGGCACCAAGCCTGAGAAGGAGGTCGTGAGGCGTCGGGGCCGGGAGAAAGGTCTCCGATGGAACTGGTCTGGCCGGCTTTGGGGTTCTGTGGGAAGTACACACAGGGAGGCCCGAGTACAGTTGTAGAAATCGATCTGGGGCAAGAGAGCAAGTGCAGGGCTGAAGATACAAGTTCAGTCATCAGCATATAAATGATAATTGAATCTTTACCTAGGGATCAAGAAAGAAGGTACTAATAACACAGTGAAACGGCGAAGTAGATAGGAACAGAAGGTAGTGACAGAGGAACAGAAGGTAATAATAAGCAGCAATAATAAGGAGCCCCATGGGGAAGAGAGGGGAACGTTCCAAAACCCAGAGAAGAGAGACAGCCTGGGGAGGCAACGGCGGCACTAGGAAGCCTGCTTCCCAGCATCACCTCCTCTCACCAGGGCTCCGCAAGGATGCGGCCCGCTCACACTGCGCTGTGGGCTCCTCCTGGATGGCGTGGCATCTCCTCCCTGCAGGCCGAGTGAGGGTCTGAATGCGCAGGGCTGGGGCAGGCGGGCTCGGTGGTCAGTCGGAGGCTGGTGGGTGCTGCTCCCTCACCGTGCTTTCACGTGCGTATGTGTAAACTGAAGGACCTTCGCATCGCCTGCTCCCACTGTGTGAATGGAAGCCACGGGGATGCTCTCGAGCCGGCCCTCCCCACTGCTCAGTGCTCCGAGCTGCATTCACATGACCCTGAATGCCCCATATTTTGTATGACTCCTGTTTAAATAAAAGGCTTTCCCTTGGAAACAATGCCTCAGATGGGGCTTTGCTTTTGCCAAAGCGAGCTGGGATGACGGCTTCCCCCTCCTCTCTGCTCTGCTGGGCGGCACGGCAGGGCGCCCCACATGCCCCCCCGCTCGTGGCAGCGCCCTAACTGTGTGCGGGTGCAGATGAAGACAAATGGAAACGTGCAGCGCTCTTGGAACCACGCAGGACATCCTCGATAATGGCTCCGCAGCACGCTGGGGCTGGCTCCTGCCACCGCGCCACAGCCAACTGCTCAATTTTCGGGAGTTTTGTGAGCCAGTTGACATCAAGTTGGTAGCTTGAAATAGGCCACAGTAGGAAATTGGCAAGCACTGCAAATTGGGTTTTTGTTTTTATTTTTGGAGAAACAGTCGTTAAACACTCACCAGCATACCATGGAGGCATCTTCAGAGTCTTTTGTTTCCTCTAAATGTGGAGTCTTTCATTGAATGTCGTTCACTTTATCTCATTGCTTCACTTATTACAATTATTTGGGATTTTGTGTCCGCCAGCATATGCCACTAGACCTCACTGGCAGCACCAGCTTTTGTCACCCTCAAGTTGGATAAGTCCACTTGTTTATGTATAAAATCTCCGCCAACTCACAGACCAAATTTTGAAAGGACAGACAGCGTAAAGAAACAGCACAAGGAAGAGCAGTGCGGGCGCCGCCGGGGGCCAGGCCGCCCCCGGCCCGCTCGGAGGTGGCCGCTGCCTCAGCAGGAAGGCCGTGAAGACGCCCAGGAGCGAGGGTCCCTGCCGGCGAACTACCGGGCTTCCCTCCCCACAGTGGAGGGCAGGTCACTCCCTCCCCAGCTACCCTTACGGGAGGAGTTCCTTAAGCGCACGAGGGAGACAGTGGTCAAAGCTCCAGGCGGTGACTGCGGCACACGTGCTGTGCAGCCCCAAGTCACACCTATCCCAGTCTCCATGCTTCTTGACCCCTCAATGCGCCTGCTAAACAAAATTCTATCACACGTGTAACCAAAAATGTACTCCATTTCCTTATCAAAGGGAGCCAGCTCCCATTTTGTGAGTTACTACACTTAGCTTTGAGATCTGAAAGTGTTGCCACTTGACCCCAATACCCTCCACATTCTATATTGGATGGCAAGGTCACCCTTCCAATATGACTACTGAAGGACAGACAGGAGAAAGATGATGAAACAGTAGGACATACACACATATACACAACAAACGTAGGGACTTGGCCGTCGAAGGAATGTGTCTGATGGTCTGATGGGTGTAGGGGAGCCAGCCCGGAAGCCACGGCACAGAACGCTGAGTGGGTTTCAGGAAACCAACGGCAAGGGTGCAGGATGTCCTGAGGCCAGTCACACCCGTCGGCTCATCAATTCAGGGCCTGAAACTCACACCTAACGTGTCACTGAGACACCCTTATGACCAGACCAGAGTGGGAAAAGTCAAGCAGGGGTTAGTGCATGACTGCATGGTCCCGACAACCCCAAGAAGTGCATGCTGCAAGCTGAGGGCCCCACTGGCAGATGGGCTTGAAGACGGAGATGAAGACGGCCACCACTGTGACCAGTGCAGTGCTGAGCTCAGCGGGGATGGGCCAGCGGTGCCCAATGCCAGGGAGAGTTCCAGTAAATCCACGGCATAAAGAAATCCCACGTTGCATCAGCAAGTCATTGCTGGCTTGTGCATGGTGGACAGGATCTGCACAGAGAGATTTGGGTTGAGGCTGGAAGGGAGACACGGAGCAAGGCAAGAGGAGAGCTGAGGAGGCCCTGACGCGCTGTCCTATTCGAGAGCCACGGTGGCAGCCGGGGAAGGGCCGGAAATGCAGCCTTCGAGCTGACGTGTGGGAACCACCAGCACGGCCTATAGTTTCCAGGAGGTTTGCTCCATGAGAAAGGTGAGGAGATGGGCAGCAAGCACGGGTGGGCGGAACGGTGACTTCCTGTTTCTAAGGCTCTGCAGAGCAGAGAGAGAGATACCTGTCAGAACCAGGTACCAGAGGCGGCGAGAGGAGAGGCCATCACATGGAGCATAGGACAGGGCCCAGCCTGGGAGGACACAGGCACATCTCTTCTTATTTGACATCTTTTTTGAATTCACTGGAGACAAAATAGACACAGTGATTTTACACGAGATGTTGAATTATTCTCCCCGCCTTTAGACTCAATTGCTGAGTGTCTTCTATTTTCAAAGTCATCAGTAAATCTTCTACAGTTGTCTTCAGTTACCTAGATTACAAATATCCTCAATCTCTCATATAACCTTGAATTGAAAATGCCTATTTTCCAGGCAATAGCATGTCTTGCTTTAATACATTCTGCTGTTTTCTTGTAGTAAGTGATCTGGATGAACTAGAAATATATTCCCACCTGAGAATCTGAAAACCATTGCTGACAGTTGTTTTAATCTCTAGTCAGCTGTTTTAAAGATCTATGCATGTTATTATAGTTTTATCAAAACTATTTGAACATTTTAGGGCATCAATTATAATTTGTGATTATCAGGCAACACAAAATTACAGGTAATATAAATTTAATATGTCAAAAACAGTAAACTTTGTTGAATACAAGAATGCATAGTGGATTTGTTTAGAGACTTAACATTTTTATCTGGAGTTGGATACACCCCTTAAAAATAAGATTACTACTGAAACAGTGGTGTTGTTAAAGAAAATAACTTTTGTGGTGTTACTTACCACAATTTCTTCAATAGAAGACTATTTAAGTCATGTCAAACCAGCCCCTTTCCTTATCCAAACTAGCAGCTGAAGTCACTGATGGGCCTCGATAATTTCAGAGGGATGAGCTTATTTGAAAGTGGTCTCCACACAAATGAATAATTGACTCACTTCCCTGAGTTACTGAGACTAGTGGAGGGGGAATAAAGAACTGTTTATACAATTCCACTAGAAGGAACCACAGTTTTTAGGAAGTGTATCAACATTAAATCCTGAAAGAGGACATTGGTTTTGAGTTTTTTCTTCAAACTATAAAGTGAATTTCTTTCTAAAAATCTACTTTGAGGACATAGCAGTCCCATTCTGTGCCTCTTTTTAAGGACCGGGCGTGGTATATGTTCCTTTTCTTTATGATCTGTAAAAAGCCCTTGAATTTCGACTACGATGGAACAAACGAGACATTCCACAGTTGTCCCTCCCCACACCTGATGAAACTGAAAATCAGCTTCAGGAACCGGAGGAACAATGAGTGTGGCCTGGGCACTGCTGTTTCCCGGCAGCCGGCCCACTAACAGAGTTCCACTTCTCTACAAGGAGTGCCACCTGAGGCCACATAAAACCCAAGAATAAGTCATAAGAACTAGATGTCAGAACTGGTGTGACAGATAGAAAAGTGTCATTGGTTGAAACAAACATTTTCTCCTAAATTAAGCAGAGCAGGTTTTCAAAAGCAAGGAATTTTACCAATGAGCTTGATTCTTGGAAAACAGTTGAATGTCACTCAATCAGTGACTTGATCTAGTGTGTTAATAAGACCACGGCTCAGGACGTGATACCTGACTTGGACAGAACCCTCCACACACAGTACGGCTCTGTTCACCACCCACCCCTCCAGCACCCACTCACCTCTCCCAACACACCAGCCCCTCCACCTCTCCACCCCTCCACACAAACTTCACCTGCTATGCTAAACCCTCACACCTCTCCACCCCTCCATAACCCACTCATCATATTTGAGTGTCTGCTAAGCGCTAAGCAGAGTTTTAGGGGATGGGAACGCTGTAAGGAGATCACAGTTCTGCGGGGAAACACGTAAGTATACAAGATGCACTATATTTAGCACATGAACATCCCAGATCATTAAAGAAGTGGTGAGGACAGAGGATTTCCCTGCCATGGGAGAGGGCAAATAATAGAAAGTGCAGGAGATGGGAGTCGCAGTGTAGCCAAAGAACACAAACTATCTTGATATGGCAAAAACACTGCATTTGGAAAGCAAAGCGATGAGAAATAACTCTGAAAAGGCAAGCAGGAGATTAAAATACACCTTAGAGAAGAAATCCAGGTTGTGAAATTAGAGAACGGGGTTGATGGTGTTTACGAAGAGCCTGCCCCCGCCCCCAAATAAAATGATTTCACTTCTATTTCGCTACCCTTACTTTTTCTATATTGTAGAGATCCCACTGGGGGAAGAAGAATGTTTCTATCCTGTGGAAACAACAGATTTGTTACAATGGAGGTACTAGGGGAGGCACGAGAAATTGTGGGCAGAGCGATGAAACTGATACCCACAACCTCCTTGCCCCCCAAAATATAGCCTAAGAAATAAACATCTCACTGATAGTGGCCCAGTAATTCACTTTTTTATTTTTTGGTTTGTTTAAAGATGCTAATTTCCACTGGAATAATAATAAAAAAAATCTCAAAATATGTATGTCCAGGGTTTATCTAAGACCCAAGTAAGACTTACAGATTAGAAATGCTTCTCAGTATAGAAATTGAAATATTGAAGGAAAAAAAAAATGTCTCCCTCTTTACCTTTCTCGCCTCTTTTATTCCAACGAACAAACAAATAAAAGCATCCGCTGAACACATTTTATTTTTAAATTGTCAAAGATTACTTCCATTGAAAGGAATTTGAACTCAAGGTTAGACTTCATTCTATTTTTTTTCTTTTTTTCAAAATAGCTTCCCAGTTCTTTTGATAATGCTATTACTATAATCTATTAAAACAGAGAGAAAATAAATAGCCGCTGGCTGCCTCTTGTCACTTCCGGCAAGTGAGCTTTCTCCATTGAACTGTCATTTGAAATACTTAACCTTTACACAACCTTCCACGGCAGAACTGAGACAACCGGTAGAAACAGAAAGGCAGCACTAGGGACACACGCAGCCTCGGTTTTACGTGATGGTACAGCATCCAACAAAATCTCAAGGCTCCTTGGCCAGTGCCCTGCCTGGGGCGCCCCCACATCAGCCCTGATGGAACAGGCTCTTCCCTGGAGTACAGGCCACCCCTCGGGGGGCGGCCCAGCTTCACGCAGCAGCCCAGCCAGCGGTCAAGGGCCCGGCTGGAAAGCAGCTCCTCATACCCTTGGAAATCCTCCCCATTGAAGCCTAAGCCCATTTCCTCTTTTCCTATCCTCAGAGCAGAGTGGACAGCTGGTCAGCATCCTGTATATAATAACCCTTCACCACCCTGAAGATGGTTATTAGGTCTGCCTCTCTGCTCCAGGCTAAATAATCACAGATCCTTTAATCTCCCTTCATAGGTGTTATTTTCCGAGTCTTTAATCGTTTCTGCTGCTCTCTACTGAATCCCTTTCAGCGTCTTAAGTCCTGGTGTGTCACCTCTCCAGAGGGGTGGCACAAACAGTTTGAACAGCTCGGCAGCCCGAAGGCACAGCAGTGTCCCCGATGGAGGGCGATTATGCCCCTGATGACAGCTGAATTAGTTTAAAAGCCTCTCTACATTCTCTGGAACATGTCCTACAAAATAAGCATCTCCTCCCCCGACAACAAATAAAATAACGATAGTGATGATAATAATAAAACCAAACTGATGAAGCAAAAGAAAGCACCGAGACAAATGCCACTTTCTACAGCTCTGAGCACTGTCGTCGGGAGATTGTAAGTAGTTACCACTTGGCTTGTGCAGCATGTCCCACGCGTTTGCTTATAATTACTAGGTTCCCTGTCAAATTTTTAAAAATCCCTAAACCTTTCTGTTGCCATCCTTTTCAGCTTACGGTCTAGGTCTTTTTCTGATCAATTCCAGGGCCATCATGTTAAGTTCCTAAAACAGGGGCTCGCAATCTGAGATGCTGGTGATAGCCATCTGGTCATCACCTGGCTGGCAGGTAAGAACCACCTGTGGGTCACCTGGCTGAATAGTGGGGGTGGCGGCCTGGGCTTCCGCATGCTCACAGAGCGCCCCGCGTGGAAACAGTGAGCTTGGAGGATGAGGGCCACTGTGGAACTTTCCCCGCCCTGCTCCCCACGCAAGCAGGCAGCTACTCCCCTCTGTGGCACCACAGCCTCCTCTGACCATTTAGTTAAATTTCACGCTCATGATTAAATCTGCTCCGTTCTCTACGGCGTTATCTGCTGCTCCCAGCCTGGTTTCGTTGTACACTTAATGAACATGCTTTCCATCCCATCATTCAGAAAATTGATGAAAGTGCTTAAACAGCACTGAACCCAACATTTTCCTCAGGGAAACGTCACTTGCTATGTTTTCTAATATTGTTATTGAACCATTGATGAGTATGGCATGCGTACGGCCGCCAATCATTATCCTGCTTATGATTTAGGCAATCTTTTTTCTATATGCTGATGAGAATTCCATGTACAATAAACACAGATGTCATGGAAAAGAGTGGGAATGGGACTAGAGCTGCGTTTTTTTCTTGTGTCTTGAGTGGGACTCTTCTTGTTTAGGTGTTAAAATTGTTCCCGTTGATTTTCTTTTATGAATAAACTACTTATAAAAGCAATCAGTATTTCTGAGAAAGGAATAAGCTAATTCAAACAAATCATATTTCATACCATTATTTAAAAAATATTTAAAATTTGTTTAAAACATAACTGAACACCCAAGAGCTTCAAAGAAATTTCACAATATATTTTCAAACTCAAGAATTTTAACACTGGTAAGGGCCTCGCATACAAAAATAGAAAGATTTTTAATGAAAATCTACCCACGCTTTTCGGTACATTCATTGAACACCTTCTGTGTGCACAAAATATTAAAAGTTGGTTCTGAGCCCGTTTACACTCACATCTACACTCAGCAGATGGCCAGTCGCAGACCATGGCCAGTCGCAGACCAAGAGACAACGTTATCTCAATGGATTCTGAGGGAAGGGGCCTCCTGGAAGTGCGACCCAGTCACTTTAAAATGCCTTGGCCCTTTGTAATTGCTATAATCACAGAGCCAGAAGAAAATGTTAGCCTCTGATGAGAGATGGCTTTTCTCCTTACTTTTAAAGAATATCCCTTGTTTTTGTCTATCTACTAGTTGGCAAAGTGATTCAGATTGGAAGTCATATTCTAAAGGAAGACCAGGAGGCATGGGATTTATTTTAACCTGTAGCCCTGGGGGTGGAGCTTCTTGTGCTCTTCCTTGTTTAGAAATGAAATAACATTGTTTCAAATATGGTAATTTCCTTTTATTCTCGAAACAAGCAAACTGTAAATGGCAAAATAGAGAGGATAAAGCGTAACTACTGCTTTCATTTATTCATACCATATTAATGTAATATAATTATCCTGTAAGCAGACGGAATCTTATGAATATTTAACAGTAACAGCAACAAAGCGGTTATTCTAATGAACGCATTGAAAAATTTTAAAAGATGAAATAATTTTTCTATGCTTTAAAGCGACAAATAGCTGAAGGTTGACAACGGAAGTGTTGCACAGTTGAATTACCTAGTTAAAGAGAGGAAGTGCAGGGTGACAAGGGCATTGTCTCAAAAATAAACAGGGAGGGAGGCGTATCCCCTAACACAGTGAGGCCCAGGAACCCTGGGAAAGACCTAGAATGACCCAGCGAATGCCACAGAGAAAGGTGGGGAGAGGAATGGAACCATCAAGCAGCTTGAAGGGCCACCAGATGCAGCCTACTCCAGCAGGTGAAGGCATCATCGGCAGTAGGGGTGCAGTCCTCATCAGACACTAGGTGGTGTGCAATGCCCAGGAGGCAGGGCGGTAGGCAAGAGACAGTCCCATCCATGAGGGGCCAGCTCCCCAGGCAAGGAGGGCTCCCAGGGCCCATGAGGGTGCAGGCAGGGGGCGCAGCTCTGCAACCCGGTCTGGAGGTCTTCAGGTGAGCCCAGGTCCCGAGCCAGGAGCACTGTGGACATGCCCAGTGTGGGGACAGGGAGGCCAGTCCTGCCACGCCAAGTGGACACATCCTGGCCTGGGCAGCCAGAGCTCGGAAAGCCACACAGACTCCCAGGGGGCCACTGGAGACCTTTATTTCAGGTTCTGGTCACGTTGGACCCGGCCACGTGCACACTGGCTTGTGTGACTGATGTCCTCTGTACATGTCTCACCTCAAATCAAAGTGGGGTTGACATATGCACAGCAAAGAAAGGAAATCTGAGGCTAAAACGGAAGAATCCATCACAATCACATTGAATGTGTCGGACATCTGTGAATCACTTCGAATGGCTTCTTTTTATCTAATCCCAAAATAAACTTATGAAGGTTGCACTACTTTTTAACCTCCCCACTACAGATGAGGACACAGGATTTCAGAGAGATTAAACTACTTACTCTAGATCACTTTTCCAAGGGCTGGTAAGGGGTACCACTTCAGTCAGTCATTCGTTTCCTAAGTATTGACCCAGCAAGCAGACAGGGAATGGGTGAGTGTTGTGCAAACTGCAGAGAGTTCCATCCTCATGAAACTTAGTCTAGAAGACAAGGCAGGCATTAAACTACCCACAGTTGTAAAATATAATGGATGCCACAGAAGAATTAAATAAAGGGCTGAATTTATAGACTCAGAAATTGATTTTCAGGGGATATCAGGGTGCCTGCAGTAATGGTGGTGACATAACCCTGCCTGTCAAGAGACTGTACAGATCAGAAGAACAACAAATGGCACCACAATGTATAATCAGGAAAAAAAGGTATCTTCAAATTACCTGTGGTAGACATTGTCTAGACGAAGAGTTCTTTCTTGTGCTCCCATAAGCCTTTGCAGGGTCAGGAATGCTGAAAAATTGCCCAGAAGCGAGAAAAGAGACTTTTTGGAGTAAAAGGCTTCGCCACAGATTGAACTAAAACCACCCAAGAATCTAGAGGCAGAGGTCATGCAGAAAGGGTCCTGGAGGTTTCGAGCCCTGAGGGGAGGGGCTGACGGACACCCAGGATCCCAGTTCGCCCCGTTGGGGAGACTTCACTTGGGGAGAGAAGAGGGTGGGAGATGAGAAGACACTTTTGGGGATTCAGCGGTAAAAGAAATAGAAGCTCGGGTGCAGGGGAGCCCTAAGGTCCTGCAGGACACAGGGAACCAGGGATCAGAGGACACACAGCCGTCCTGGACACGCCCACCCTTTCCTGCACCAGCAGCAGGGACTTCCTGAGCTGGGATTCTAAGCCACCAGAGAAAAGACCTTGCCCACAAATCATACACATAAACAATCTAAACAGTTCTCATCCGTGCAAATCTATTATAGGAAGGGCACAGAAATTGAAATGAAAACATTTCAGGTGATTAAAATTCCCTCTCCCAATTTCCTCTTTAAAAAAAAAAAAGGGTATAACTCAATTATTCCAAACTCAAGTAAATATCCTTAAAAACATGTTGCAATCTTTTTAAAAAACTGAATTAATACTTCAAACATTAAAAACAAACATAGATAAGTTAAAGGGTAAAAGGAAAAATCATTGAACTCAAGAAATAAAAGAATAATACAAAAGTATCTTAGAAATGAAGACCAAATTCCAAGTAAGGAAAGAGTTAAATTCAAATAAACATGTAATAGGGCATACTGAAAAAAGGCACTAAAACAAACAGGAAAATAAAATGAGATGAAAAGTAAAAAGTGTCTGAGAGAAAGTGTTTGAAATAGACAACAGGAGCTGCTAAAAAGAACCAAACACAGAACAGAATTAATCTAAACAACTCTAGTAGAGGAAGGCATTCTAGAAATGAACAGAAGGCGGGTCCACACCCCGAATGGAGCTACCAGGCACCTGACATAAATGTCCCAGAATGCTCTTCGTGGAGACATGGCTTATCAAAAATGATTAAAACTTAAAGATAAAAATGTCCCCAGGCCTTCAAAGCAGAAAAATCAAACACCTTCCAAGAACAAAAGAATTAAATTAGCATCAGACTTCTCAAAAGCAACATGCAAACAAAATAATGATGATGATGATGCAATATTTTTAGGAAAATCAAAGAAAAAGTAAATCAAGGACTTTGTAAACAGCCAAGCTGTCATTTGACACTAAAAACTATAGAAAGATGATTTTAAATTTGTAAAACTGGGTCTCCTACACCCCGGTGTCCTCTTCAGCAATCTGATGCAAAATGAGCTCTATTCAAGCAAGGGATGACACCAGAAGCCCTGCAGCGGAAGTGAGTGGAGCTTCTGAGCAAAGGGGCTGGTCAGAGACGGACGGCAGGGTGGGAGCACAGCAGGCGGCCCTGAGTGTCAGGCACTTTTATTCCAATTGCCTGGTAAGGTCTTCTACCCATTTTGTTATTCATCCTTATTGTAATGATCTGTAGTAGATTAAAAAATATGTAGAGAGTAACCTTTTGTCTGCCATGTAGATTAAAATTTGTACTGATTTGCTTTGCAAATCTAACATTGTATTTATGGTAGCCATGACAAGGATTTTAAATAGACTACAGCTTCATGGATGTCTCTCACTTGCTTTTATAGTCTCTTCTGCATTGGACGTTTAAATCACGTCTCCCTATTTACCTGCACATCAAATATTTTCTCCTTCTTCTATATAATATTATTTTTCACCCTTCATTTTTAATATGCAAGGACATTATTTTAGAGTAGGGTGTGAAGCCAGAATTTAACTTTACTTTTTTTTTTTTCCACAAAGGTAACCAATTTGATCAGAAGGAGCTATTGAACCACCTTCCTTTTTCACTGATTTCCACAGTGTTTGCATAAAATGGGACCAACTGTGGGATTGTTTATTATCTATTTTATTGATTTGTCCTTTTTTGTTATCACTAGTACACTGTTTTAAATATTAAAATTTTACATTAATTTTATAATTTCTTATGAAAGTGATAAAAAGAATGCATTTGTTGTCAAAAATAGAAAATACAGAAGCAAATAAAGAAAACGGAACCACCCATAATGCTTGACATCAAGAGATGATATCTATTATGCCAGTTTATGTCCTTTCAGGCATTTCCCATCTATATTCTATTTATTTACTTACATGTTAATCTCGTTCTCCCTCCCTTTTCCCTCTCACCCCCCTTTCCACGGCCCTCCTGGGTCACCCCGTGGGGGCTGGCAGAAGCCACTGTTTCGCTCAGGAGCATTCTGTCTGGAATCCTTCTGTTTCATTCTCCTGCTCTCTCACCAGTGTCCTCTGCAGAGGAAATCCCTGGGCTACACTGAGTTTGGTCAGAGCGATGCTGGGTCATTTCTTATTTAGGACTTCTTCCCTTATAAAGTAGTCAGCCCTTAGACTGTGACTCTTCCAAGATAGAGAACAACTACAAACTGGGGCATAGAACTCAACCGTAAATTAATTTGTATAATACAGAGTGTCATTGGAGACAGGGGCATAAGCCACAGAATATGCGTATCAGTAGTTATGTAACGGGGAGGGACTGTGACTCCTGTAGAAACAGCTCTGTGGACTAACTAGCCCGTTTTCCCGTCAGGAGGTGCATCGCTCTAGAAAGGTCAGGAAGCTCATTTTCTTCTAGTCGTGGGCAATAAAAGGGACACCACGGCAGCTAACCTGGCAAACTCCCACAGTAACTTTTGCATGGATGTATAGCACATAGGGGTTGAAATGCAATTATTTAGTATTTATTAGGGAAGAAGATGGTTCACTTGATGTGCCAAGGACTGCCTCCAGAGAGAGGCAGCGAGCGCTTATGGAGATGGATCAACTTTTGCAATGAGCCTCCATGGCTGAGGGATTAAGCAGGTTATTCCTACAGCCACCATGTGCACAATCACAGTGAATTTAAAACCATCTCAAAAGGAATCCTACTGGGAGTGTTTAGGTCCACAATTACAGTAAATGAAGATTCAGAATTAGCAAAAGCATTTCACTTAATTAGAAGCATTAAATAAGTACTACCAAATGTACAGTACCATTTCTACGAAAATGAGAAAGATAGCTGACCCTGAAAAGCATTGTATTTATTTCCCTTTTTATTTGTTTACTGTTCTTATCTTTAGAAAACTATTAAAACAGCCAAGTAGGAGATAAACTGAGATGCAGATCAGGATAGCAAATACCTTTGTCTTAAAATATGTATATGTATGTGCATTTCTATATACACAAATATATACATTACATGTCTGTCTATCTATCTATCTATCTATCTATCTATCTATCTATCTATCTATCTATCATCTATTACCTATCTATCTATCATCACCATCTATCACATACCTGGAGATTGATACCCTGCTGGAACTAAAGGAAAAGATGTTTTTTGCAGCAGATGTTATACATTTTTTTCTATTTCCTTCTTTTGACATGATTTTCAAACTGTTTCTAACTGTGAAGGTTTTCAGCATGAACCAGAATTCCCTAAGTTAGAGTTCAGTAAAGGGCTGGCAGAATCCTTCATCAAATTTCCAGAAAGAAAGACTAACGGAGAGGCAGGTGAGAGAGAAGACAGGAGAGAGAGCCAGAGAGAGAAGAGAAACTGGGGAGGGTTCTTTCCAGGACCGTGTCCCTGCCAGCCAGCCAGCCAGCCGGCCAGAACCCCTTTGGCACCTCCAGTGAGAGTGTTAGTGGATTTGCCTCTTGAGCCTTTGAACTGAATTTCTCACATGCAGGGGACCCTTCAACGGCTTCATTTTCAGCCGAAATAGATGAATGTCTCAGGAACTGTAACCCTGTGTTGTGTGGCCTCAGCAAATCTGCTGAAGGGACCCAAAATCAGCCTTCTCCTGCGTGCAATGCTCCCACAGCACAGCAAGCCCAAGTGCGATCACGCAAAAAGGGCTGGACCACCATTATTTAAATAGGTTTGGCCTCTCCTTTTATCCGGATGATTTTCACTCGATCACACATAGTTTCAATCTATTCTGTATAGAAACAGAATGTGAGCAAGAGAAAGAGAAATGGCACATACATAAGCTTTTTTAAAAATAAGAATTTCCATTTCTTTATTCAAATATGGGTTACTTTTTTTTCCTTACCTCCAAGAATATACAGGACACTGAAGTTTCACTTCATGGTAAAGTTTGAAAAGGCGAGGAGGGCCACAGAGCTCATTTGTTCCATAATTCTGCTGACCATTGTTTCTAAGGCAATAATCAAGACACTTCAACTGAGTCATAGTCTGACAAACTGGGACCAATTACTCTGAGCTGGGTGGCAAACCATGGCCCTTAAGCCATATCTGGCTGATGGCCTGTGTTTGTCAATAAAGCTTTATCGGAACCCAGCCATCTCACGCTTTGGCACGGGGTCTATGGCTGTTTTCATGCTACACCAGCAGAATCGAGTAGCTGTGACTGAAACCACAGCACCTGTGACGCCTAAACGATTGGCTACCTGGCCCTTTTCAGAAGAGCTGCCCCCCCACCCCCAGCTGTGAGCGTGGATGTCAGAGCATCAGAAACCAACGATGCCACAAGGTGACGGACATGGTCCAGAAGTCAACATCTGGTCCTCACGCCGCAAGAGCCGCACTAAGCCAGCGGCCAGTGATGACATCCTGCCTGCACGCCCAGATATGATGACACACTCGGCAGGCTCCCCATTCCTTCTCACGGCAAACAGGAAGCGGGCAAGCCGGGGAAGCCGCGCGGCAGGGTGGAAATGGGTTCCACGCGAGGGCCCCAGACGTTCGTGTAAGGCCTGGGTCTCAAAAGCTGGGCCATGACCGAGCTCGGCCTTTGTGTGTGTGTTTGCTCTCACGTTCCTTAAAATCTAAAAGCAAAGAAGATTCCACCCCTCGATAAATGATAAGAGTCTAAGTTTGATGCAACATTAGAGTTTTCATTTTCATCTTCTTGGGGAATATGTAAACTCCGACGGGCTCACCCTGCTCTCAAAATACGCGGCACAGGGCCTCTGCAGCTGAGAGGTCTGCTGAATTTTTACCTTAACTAAGCATGCAAGATGAGTACCAAAATCATTACATTTATGTGTTTTTAATGGCTTGTCTGGGTTGTTTTGTCCATAGCTGGTGACTGAGCTGAGCGCTAGCCAAGGTTTTGAGAATTCACACGGCTCTGTCTCAACATAATAATTTGATGATACCTGGGGCTTCTGCCATCCCCGTAGGTTATATTTTTGAGCCTAACTGCACATCAGCAGAGCAGTCAGCTGGCTAGGTACCCTCTGCAGCCATTTCCTTGTGCTGGAATGAAGGACCAGTGGAGGAGGGTGGGGACGAGGGCACCATGCTTCCTTTTACCCGAAAAGACGACTCGTGATAGGGTTTTTCGCGGGGAGGGGAGCGCATTTTGCTCCTCTCAACCTGGCTACTTCTTGCAGCTGTCTGATGAAAGCCCTTTGGCGGTGTCGCTCGGGCAAGTCAGGTTTGCAGCTGGCTATTAGTTACAAAACAGAGCCAATGGTGTGCTCGCAGGACCATCCTCTTGACACAGAAAACTGAAACGGAATCTGCCTTAGGCTGGCAGAACCAGGAAACGCAACACACTTTCCATTTATTGGAAAATACACCACTTGGTCACAAATAGCAGTCAATGATCCCACCTTTCGACAGCTCCTTGATTGTCATCTGCTTTTATGAGCCATGATGTTTCTGCTCTAGACGTTTACAATCTCAGATTCAATTGTTGTGGAAATCTAAAATTACACAAGCCTCACTTAATCATTTCAAAAGAGGAATGGCTTTATTTGTCTTTTAAAGAGAAGTAACAAGAAAATACAAAAAAACTGGGAAAATAACAGTAAATACATTTTAAGAAGGATTTTTGTGAGTTTAGTACCGAGGCAATACAGGTTTTTACTGAGCATACAGACATTTGATTTCTTTCGTAGGCATATGTATATTTGAAATTTTAATGTCATTGACACGAGAAAAAAATTCCAATTTTCTTGGGAAAACAGTGATTGTTGTTAGAATGTGTATATTTTGCTAAACATATTCAGCTGTAAAGACTTTCACATGAGGAAAGTAAGGGATACATGGTTATTCCCTGTGGAAGCCATGCTCCCTCTAATTTGCATTTCCTTCATCATCTCTAATGAATTGTTCCCTCCCTCCCTGCCTGTCAGGAGAAGCATCAACCACAGAACATTCCTGAGACTGGAACCGACCCACCCCAGCAATCTGGGGGTTCCCAAAGAGAAGCAAGCAGAGGAAAGGCACACGCCCCTCTGCTAGATAGTGAGGTCAGGGACTCTTACATGTGCAAATCACTTTTAGGAAAAGAAGAGGGATATGCACAGGCATACAAGATACACATCAATTCCTACCGCCGCATCCACAGAGAAAGGCACATTCTCCCACTAGCACACACAAGCAGCATTTCTGATGGAAAGCAAATAAGATATCGCTGACAGCTTGGAAAACAATAGGCGGGTTCTATTTTCCAAAAAGTCATTGATAGAACTATTATTATAGAATTAGTGAGACAAGTATTGAGTCCTCTCCATTACCATTACAAAAAACTATTGTTACACATAAAAATGTTTTGGTGCATGTTTGAAAATCGGTTCAATTTTCCCTCAGACTCGATATAGTCCAGTATAAGGAAAAAGAATAAGCATTATTTTTAGAAGATATTTACAATAAGTACTAAAGAGTAGGTGGTTTCCTTGCCATATGTTTATATTTATGTACATACTTATGAATATTTATATTCCTTGTTTATGTGTGTGGCACACTGAGCAATATACCCAAAGTTAATGTGTGGTCTGTTAATGATTTTTTGAGAATTTTTTAAATGTTAAAAACTAAAGGACCAGTGTGTTTGAAGCCCCTGCATCAATCTTGGGGTGACTCTAAATTAACTTCATGGGTTTGAAATTGTAAAAAAAATCAGTTTTCAATTTTTTTTTTCTTTTTCTATCATTTGCAAGATGTAGAATTTTATGCTAGTTTGGATATTTTTAGTGTTTTCGCAGATCGGTGTCAGCATTATTGTGACTATGTATTTTAAGCTGTCAAGTAAAACCTGCAAAACAGTACTTGTTAATTACACGGACAAAAAAAAGTGTTTCCTACATATACCCCAAACATGAAAGGAGACGTAAACCAGTAAGAAATAACTTTAAATCAGGAAAGTGTTGCTATCTGATATTTTATTTTCCAAACATTTTTATAGGTGACTGTTTTCAAAAGCAATCTCTGAATGGCTAATCCCTTGTTTATTGATTGATTGATTGATTGATTGATTGATGATTGTTTTTCGAAATTGGGCCTTGAAGCATTTTACTCTCTGCCGTTTACAGATCCAAAAGCATTTGGCTGGTGCCGGGGGCCATGGCCCAGAGAGGCGCAGGGGCCGAGACTGAGCCCTGTGCGTCCTCTGTCTGCTCCAGCAGGCCAGGGCGCCGTCCTGGCCACCTTTGTGCCTGGGTTCCAGGTAAAGCAGATGTGCGGGGAGAGTGTCCGCTCCTTGCCAGGGTCTCACCACACGCTGGGACCTGATCCCAGACACGCGTCTGGTCAATCCCGCGTCCCTGGCTGGACATGGCACCCCTTGCGCAGAAAACCCCCAAGGGGCCCCCTCTGAGCCTGCGGGCTCATCTCCCAAGCCCAGGCGCAAGGCCCCAGGCTGCTGGAGCTGCCCGCGGCCACTAGATGGCAGCCCGCCCCCCACGATCCCGGCGTGGCGCCTGGCCAGGCAGGGTGCCCAGCGTGGGGACCGGGCCTGCGAGGGCCCCCGGCGCGCAGGGTCTCTGCGCCTCCCCAGCGCGCCGCGCGCCCCAGGGCTCGCAGGGGAGGCCCCTGGACGTTGCTTTTGCTTCCGAATTGTAAATGATTGAAGCCTGTATTTGAGTCACCCAAAGAGAATGAAAATGCAGTTCCGTGGGGTGCTGTGTGTGGGGGGTGGGGTGGGGGGACCTGCTGCAGATAGCATTGGAGAGCCACCGCGCTGTCTGCGCCCGGAGCTGCGCGCTGCCTGTGCGGCACGGGCGGAACATACTTAATGATTTTTATTTGTGTGTTGGAGTTGGATTTTTATTGGGAGCTTTGACTATTGATTCTCTACATGTATTTCTGAAACATACTTGTATAGGTAAAAAAAAAAAAAAAAAAGAGAGACTTAAAATGATTTGAGAAACTTGTACTATATTTTGTACTATTTTTCTTTCTCCTGAAGCATAGGCTTAAACAAATGGGTGAAATATATATGCATAGATAACGGAGAGATATTTATTAATAGTTTCTTTGTAGCATAATAAAAATCATTAGGGCTGGCTGAGTGGCGTGATGGTTGAGCGCTGGTTTGGGTAGGCCGGTGGCCCCGGTTCGGGACCCACATGTGAGGGCCAGTGACACAGCCCTCAAAAAAAAAAAAAGAAAGAAAGAAAAAAATAAAAGCCCCTATTGGAACACAGTCCTGATGAAGTCAATAAAAAAAAATCATTAGAAGATTTATTTTAAAAACTCTTTGAAGTGGTTATATATTCCATTTAATAAAGATGTGCTTCCTATTTTTTTTAACTTCAATGCTATCTTGGAAATTAGTAATCAAAAGGGTTCTCGGTGTTCACATGATTTACCCTTTGATGACTTTTTAAAGGAAATTACTAACATTTCATCAATACCGTTCTTAAGCTGCAAATATTCAGCGCTCATAATCATATAAAAATTTCCAGTGCTTATATCCCCTAAATATTCCAATATCAAGAAATTTAGCAATTTCATGGCTGTTTGCAAATCGTGATAGCATAGTAAATAACTGTGATGCCTAATAAAATACTAAATGTAATACTGCATGCAATTTTACTTCATGCAAAATTTAAAGCTGCAGTTTATCATGAATTAAAACACTTTGACTGTTAATAGAAACTATTAAACTTTACCCTTGTGTGTGTTTCACGGTGCCCGGGCTACACAAAGTACATCCAATGCCCAAAACCATTGATCGAATTGCTCCTGACCAGTTGGCCCTGTGGTAGGTTTCGATTTCGACAATAGTATCATTGGCACTCATTTTGCCCCAAGAACCCAAACTGTGCAATGTATATGTTATCTTCAATTATTTATTTAGAAACGTAAGACAGCCTGGCCGGCCCTATTTTGGGGACGTGAGGAACCCAGGTGGCACCATCATGAGCTGAAAGGCTGGTCGTGGGGATGGCTTTTCCAGCTTCAGACTTTCACCATTACGAGGTTTGTGCCCCAAGTTCCCAAATGAAAGTAATCCTGTTGGTCCTGTATTGTGGAGAATAAAACGTAAATATTTCTGTGTATGCAGACAGGCAGGTGTGCCTATCGCCAAAGCTTGCTCATGTCTTATGAAGCATCTCTTTGAAGTTCCTTAGCCAAAGTATAAAATAACTCAATTTTTATTTTCATATTTCATCTTTTCAAAAATATGTTTTAATACAAACCCTTGTTAGGATGTTCTGAACAGTGCTTTCCTTGATTTTTGAACACTTCTGGTGATGACAACCAAACACATTGTTACTGAGGTTTAAATTATGCAGGCTATTTAGGGCTTCTGCAAATAAAGATTTTTTTCCAACTTAAAGAGTAGTCCTTGACCTTCCCATGGAAAACACCCCTTTGGCTTCCATAACATGCACAAAGCACCAACCCAAGTACATGCAGTCCTCTGTCCATGAAAACGTCACCAGGACCACAGTTTGGAGCTGTATCTAGGACCAGTGACAACCCCTCCTATAACACGACCCACCATGCTCCCTGTGGCCTGCCTGGGTCTTTCCTGATTTATCTTCTGAAGTTTGTAGCTGGTTGGTACGGACAAGTCCAGAGGGTTTTGAAGAGCGGTGGCGTAACCTGTGCTAACACTCCCCTGGACCCCTGATTCTCCCAGCTCCCTTTGCACAGCTCATGTGCGAGCAGCTCGCAGGAGACGGGCTGTCAGCAGGCTCTGCAGAGAGAGCAGCATGAACCCTGCCGAGCCCTCCACCTGCCAGTGACGGGGCAAGCTACGAGATCGTGATTGTTGGTGAAATAAATATGAAACATGCACATGATGTGATCATAGCTGGCCGCACTTACCATTTAATCTGCAGAAGTCAGTCGGCACTTGGACAGCCTGCACTTGTGCCAGAGACAGCACCACAGCGACGCTGGTGCCATCGACCGTCCCGTGTGTGCCCACAGCCGAAGTGAGGGTCGCAGCCCTTAGGCTGCGGGATGCACAGGATAATGTGGGGGCTGGGAGGGGGTGGTCAAGAAGTCACACACAGCTGCTGGTAGCGGGTTCCAAGCGGTCAGGTGCCTATACTCAGGCGAGTGACAATTCATAGGGACAGGAAGCTGCACTGATGAATATCATATTTCACTTTTTTCTAATGACTCATCATCCTGGAACGACGAGAAAGATGAGTGGACTATGTGCATGGGAAACGTAGTTGCCCTCTGTTCACGCAGCAGCCTGCCGTGAGCACGTGGGCAAAGTCCATGTTCCGCTCTGCTTTGTGGCTGCAGATGCAGACAGAAACCCTCACTGCATTTAATTCCGTGGGTTAGCTGGTCATCTCTCTTACCACGCCACATGCCTTACTGTGCACCCCACGCCGCCCTTGCTCAGCAATATTGCTTCCCAGTGTCATGTGTAATGCACATGTAATTTATGACATCTTTATCAGCAGGCACACAGGTATTGACGTGAATTGTTTGCAAGCACTGAGGGAGAAAAATAGCTTAACTGTGTGTTAAATACATGTGAGCGTGCATCATACATACATGAAATTTGCAGATGTGTGTGTGTATAATATACAATACATAAATATCTATTACATAATACATATAAGTTCCAGTAATGCTTAATGTTCAGTGGGCACAGAACTGTTACCTAAGTGATCATGCCCATAAAATTAGAGTGAGTGCTTACACACACATGCACACACACGTACACCATATGCACACGCGCACACGCGCACACACGCTGCCAGCTGATGCTTTCCAGGCGCACCACTGGACAGCAGTGACCTGGGTTGCTAGCGTCCCAGCGCCCCTCGGCCGGGAGGCTGCCCGCACGCACTGGGGTCACCTTGCTGTTATTCTCCATGTTGAACAGAGTTCTCAGTGACTGTTTGCTCCTTCACTGAACTCAAGTGGACGCCATCTGTATTGAAAACAATATCCCCCAGTGGGCAGCCCTGTTGTTTCTGCTTGGTCTCTGAGAAGTCTCGACATCAGACGTGCTGCTCTTTCCCCCACACCCCAGGGTATCCTGCTCGCTAGAACACACCCTCTTTCCTGCTGTCACCGCGTCCCATTGCTTCACAAGGTGTTCCAGGAACGCCATTTCTGCATTGCTTGGCTCAGCCCTCCAGACCAGCACTCTCCGTTTCTGAGCCATTTCTGGGAAGCATGGCCGGCTTCAAGAACTGTGAACACGAGAGACAGCACAAAGACCACGCACAGCGCATCTATTCCACGGCATAGTAAACGCATCTATATCTAAAGATATACTCACTCATTTCATTAACCTCTGTCTGTTTTGATGTGATGCTTTAATCCCATTCTTTTAATTCCTCATGATTTGAGATACCAAGAGCTAGTTGATAAAGTTTAGAAGTGATGCTTGGTTGTGTCTCCCCATCTGCAAGGTTGTGTCTCGTGGGCCGTGTCAGCCTGGATGCCCATGGATGGGTGTTATGACAACCGAGGGTAGAGGAACGGGGCTCCAAGGGCACAGCAGATGGGGAAGAGGTCACAGCAGGAACCATGGGAGTCACACTGTGAGGCATCATGACATAATTATTTCGTTTAATGTGCCCTGGTCTCACGGTCAAGCTCAGAAACCTCGGCCAGGGGCCCATAACACAATTCTTGCATTTTACATTTTCCTGCTTATGGTATTTTATTTCACTCCTTTGGAAAAAATGTAAACATAATTTACAGAAGTCATAATTAGGGCTTATAAAGCCCTTTGTACCCTATGACAACAAGAAAATCGTTACTAGAGGATGGTGGTTGTTTTCTGAACATTTTAGTATTGGGCAAAACTGACGCAGAGATCTCTGTTGCAGGCGGAACATTCCATGAGGGCAAGAAGTATATTGGTGTCAAATTTGTAAACCTCGTGAACCCTAACGCAGCCAAGGGGCGGTGGCAGCAACGGGAGAGCCTCAGTCTGGTTTCAAGGTGTCAGTCCATTCAAATGTACACAAGGACGGCTCGCTGGCCAGCGTCTTTTCAAGTTGTATGGTGACATCAGTGCCTGGAGAGATGACATAATTGGCATCTGTGAGAATGCCCTATGGCCTGGGGTCACCTCCATCTCCAGGTCTTTTTCCAGCCCGTGATGGGTGTGGCCTGGGTGGGTGACAGTGGCCTTGGTGGGGATGCTGACGAGCAGGGCTGTGCCTGAAGCCTCTCCTGCACGCTCAGTGCTGTGTCACCTCAGTGGGGTCCCACACCCCCCAGGAGGGCGCACCCACTGGCTCCCCGGCGTGCACTAAGAAGAATCACCAAGTTATCACACTTCACTGCTGCGAATGGGGGGTGTGAGGATTGCAGGCTCTCCTGCCTCAGCAGGCACACCCCGCGGAGATCGGGCTAACTGATGACGAAAGACCCGGACCACCTCTTCTACCCCCGCTGCTAGCATTTGGAGCAGGGACCTCCCTTGGGGACGTCCCAATGTCCCAATGGACATGCTCTCTACAAGTGGAAGGAGGCCGCTGCCTTCTGCCTCAGCATTGTGACACTTGCCTGCTTGCTTCCTCTGTGCAGTGACTTCTGCCAAGGGGCCCCTGCGGAGGGTGCTGGGGTTCCCCACCCCACTGAGCCTCACCCTGACCACGGCTGGGCTCCTTGGCCAGAACCTCACCCCATGGACCCTCCTTTGTCACCATCTCAAACACGTTGTGGACTCTGGTCCCCTAAGACCTCCCTTATGTCCAGCACCTGCCCATCACCCCATCAAACCTGTGACCGACCTCCCCTGGGGATGTCCCCACCATGGGGCTGAGTAGGAGCGGAGACGTCCCGGCGACTGTGCCCACGACAGGTGCTCTGAACCCTGTTCCCAGCACAAGGCCCTGTGATCTGAGGTCCCACAGGCCTGTGACCAGGTGAAAACACCAAGTTTCATTCCCATTATCAGGCTGATGACTCATCACACCGTGTATGGTGCATGTGAGTGTGTGCGTGTGTGTCCACATAATAAACACGTAGTTTCTCTCCCTGAGCACCTGAGCACCTCGGCCGGCCAATCACACACACATGAACGCACACACAATCACACACATGCAAATGCACACACAATCTCACACATGCAGACATCAATCTTTTAAACCTCAGCTTCTCTACTAAATGCAGAATGGACACTTTGGTAACTGAATTCTTATCCTATTTCGGCCCAGATCCCCTTTATGCTTTACCCCCATGGGAAGCTATTCAGGCGCATTTTATTCTAGCTCCTGTTGTTGAACTAAATCATGCTCAGATTTACTGGCTGTGGCTCTCTCACCACAATTTATGTGTCGTCTCTTCCTTTCTTTCATGTCCACAGTAGACTTTCAGAATGCGATGGGCTGTTTTCCCTGGAGTCAGGGCCACGCTGGGTGGAAAGGTTAGACGTTATTGAGTCGTATTAGCAGCCATGGAAATCCTGTTAGAGACCACTGCATGCTTCTGGGTGCAGCCATTGTGCTGTACTGTCCACGATTCCATTGCCTTGAAAGATGCCATGTTTTGGAAGTTGTCAGCATTGTATCGTGGAGTCTTAGGCTTGTATACCATGCAATAGTTGTTTTCATGTGGATAAGTCATCAGCCACAAGCTCTGGTTTCTGAGATGGTGTCGCTGCTGCAGGAACAGCACGGAGCTGGGCCTCAGACACCCGGAATTCTCTGTTGTCTGTGGAGCTCTGTGCAGGTCCTTCTGTCTGTGAGACTCGGGGACCAGAGAGCGCTTCACAGACATACTCAGTAACTATTTGCAGAAATAGGTGGGAAATGCAACTCTGTCTTATTTTGTGTGCACAAAAGAGCAGCCATTGAACTGTTAACTCTTTTTAATAGGGTCTCGATATGAATGTAAGGAAAACACACTTCATTGTCACCTCAGTGTCATACATAAGGGATAGTGACAGCTCTTCGTTGGCAGGAGAGATGCTGGAGCAAGGACCGCATGCCTGCAGAGGCAGGCCTGGTCTCTAGGTCTGCACGCACTTGTCTCGATACAGACAATGTATCTGCAAAACGTGTGGTGTTCTGGGAACGAGAGAGTCGTTATTCTGAGTTAAAACACTCATTTATTCAAAATAGAGAAGTCGGTGGTAGCATATTAACGAAGTTAACCTTTATCTTCTGCCTTGTTTGGAAATTATAAAAGTTTTATTACGTTTTTAATGTGAAATGAATTTACTAACAGTATAAAAACTGTATTATTACACCCCAACAAATATCTTACCTGTATAGTGGTATGTACTGATGTAGTATATATGTGTTTTTGCGTATATATATACAAGGGGTGCCAAAAAATGTAATGTACGTGACTTGTATTCATCTTTTGTTATTGGTATATATTGAGCATCACAGTTTTAATACAGTTTTTTCCTTTCTTAAAATGTGAATACATTTTTTGGCACCCTCTGTATTATTTACATAAGCGCATTAGAAACAGTGTACCTATGCAAATATAAATAACGTGCATATAAATGACTTGTGTATTGCACTGTATGCATTGTGTTTATCATGAACTTTTGTCAAAGAATAAAAATAAAAGTAAGATATATAGTGGAAAACTTTGATATAATCCTAAAATTAGAAATTTAAAAATTTACCTAAGGCAAAGTTTGCCTTAGGTTGTCAGGGATGAGAAAGGGGTCTGAACAGGTGGAGTGGAGCTCAGAGCAATTTCAGGGCCATGGAGGTCCTCTCTGGTGATATGATGATGATGGACCTGTGACCTTCTACATTTGACCAAACCCAGAGTATACAGCACTAAGAGGGAACCATAATAAAAACTCTGGACTGTGGGTGACAATAACATATCAATGTGGGGCCACTGATGTAAGAAACGCTCCATGCTGGTGGGTATGGTGATGGGGGAGGCTGTGCGTGGGGGCGCAGGGCCTTATGGGAACTCGTTGTGCCGTCCTTTCAATTTTGTTGTAAACCTAAAACTCTCCTACAGAAATTAAATCTTATGAAACTGAATCTAGCTCTTCTTTGATTATATGTTTTCAGAACTCAAGGAATGGTGTTGAAGTCCATTTGGGATGCATTGGGGTCCCAGGCTTTACTTCTCTTTCTAGTTACTTGTGTGACGCCCTGGCCCCCATGGGCAGAACATGCTTGGGTTCCATCGGCGGCAGCCCGGTGCATGCACAGCCCCCCGGGTAGGCAGATGGCCCTGGAGGGCTTGCGGAAGAACGGTGTGTGGCAGGGGGCTGCCTCTGAGTGGGGCGTGTCCTCCAGGGTGAGACACAGAGGGACCACCAGGAGTTGGAGGGCGAGGGGCGTGCACACCCACTTTCAGAGGCTGGAAACTCGGTTCAGAGTCCTAGTTGAGTGACAAGAGGCAGAAGCAGTTTTCCATCGCTTCTGCTCATGTCTGCTCCACTTATTTTGACTCTGAATTTACCAACAGGCAACATGGCCAACAAAGTCACTTGGACAACAGGCACCCTGTCACTTCGAGAGGCACCATCAATGTCTTCATTGACCCTTCAAAAGACAAGGCAAAAACACAAGTGTGTGCGTGAGCATCCAGTAAGCACAAAGCCACGCCCTACACTGAGAACACTGTGTGGATTTAGAACTAACTGTAAGGTCTGAGGGTGAGTATTTCCATGAGAACTGGTTGCTTCCCTATGTTCTGGAGATGCCGGAGACTGCGGTCACTCCCCTGCTAAGGAACCTTTGAGGAGCACGACAGGGCTAACCAAGGCCACGGAGAGCGTGGCGTTCCACCCCGGGCAGCTGGCTGTGATGGCGCTCCAGGGCTGGCAGCACTCCTCCGAGTTTGCTCTTCGGGATGAAATGATGCCACGAACAGGGCGGCCTCCGCGGGCACGTGCTGCCAGGGGGCTCCGGCCCAGCGCCCGCGCCAGCCATTGCATTCCTTGTAACGACACCGAATGACCCAGTATCTTGTAAAATGAAATTGAAATCTGCAGCGAGGCAGCACTTTTGCTATTAAAATGATTTTTTCTTTGTGATGAAGCACTGCCCGTCCAGCCATTTGTGAATTGCAATTAAAATCTGAAGCCGGCAGCACTTTTGCAATTAAAACTGGCATTTAAAAACAAAAAATTCTGCGCCAATCTAGATAATTAGATAGGAACTAAAATACCCATTTATTACACATATGGACATGTATGAGGAAATAATTTGAAATTTATTATTCAAGATATTCTGTTTGTAACAAGGAATATGCTAAATGCTATGAAAAAACAAATTGTTTTCATATTCCATATGATTGAACCCACTTTGAAAAAATTGATATTAGGTATTTAGTCACCAGTGGTTTTTCTCTTCATTTTTATCACCTCCTTTTTTTTTTTTTTCTTTTTGCTCTTTGTTTTAATAGTAAACTGTGATGGTGCTGAAGTTGTTAGACTACAAATAAAACATGACCAATATTTATCTTAGGGCGTCAGTCAGACAAGGGTTTTAATTTGCTCATCACGTAACCACACTTTCTCAATCAGTTTGTAGTAGAGTTTTAATTAAATTCTGTTAGTGAGAAGTTTCAAGAAACATGAAAATCATCTTCAGTATGTATAGATCGTTAAAAAGGGCATTCTCAGAACCCACAGTATGAGACAGAGGGAGAAAGCCCTGGTGATGGGGATCCCGCCGCCCTGGTGACCGGCAGTGACCAGTGTGCAGGAGACACCGAAGGCATCGCTGTAGGCAGCCACCCTTAGATGGTGACATATCCTGGGCTTTCGTGTCCTCGCAGGCATCTTTATACGATTCAGAACATTCGGTTTCTGAGGATGGGGCGAGCCCACCTGATCACAGCTGCACACACGCTCCGTGTGACACTTGTGTAACAATTGGAAGAGCTTTGATTTAAACGGTGCATGTTTACTAGTCATTTCTCTTCCTCTGATCCCTCTGCAGGGGAAGTCTGGTACCTGGGAAGGTCGTGGGGAGCCCGGCTGTGCTGCGGGCCACCAAACACGGACCGTGGTGCCCCACGCTGTCTGCGCGGCTGCCAGAGGGCCCCTCCCTTCCGGCCTGGGCTGCACATCCTCTGTCCTCAGGCCCCGGCGTTGGCACACGGCCTTCGCAGGGAGTCACTCACGTTGGCCTCTAGGTCTCCGTTCCTCGTATGTCCGTGGAGGCGTTCAGCCAGGCGCTCTCTGGGCTTTGCTCTGGTTCCACGGGCACAGGACTCTCTCTGGGGCTGTTTCCTGGTCTCTTCCTGAGACCCCGAGCAAGTGGGGGCACCTGAGTAAAGCGTGCCCCCCACAAGCGGAATTTTATCTCTTTGGTGCATTTGCCAGAGGGGGAAATATTTGAGAATAGATGCTTCCAAGTGACCCTGCATTGCACCCTTAGACCCCCGAGTTTACAGAGACTTATCACGGGGAGCAGTTAGGCACAGAAAGATGGGGTGGGGAGGGATGGAGAGAGAAGCAAACAGAGCCAAGGAAGATGCTATGAATGAAGCCTAAGTCACTAACTAGGCCGTGGGACGTGGGCATGGCTGTCTGCAGCCAATGAACGCGGTGCCCACACAAGGGGACCCCCTCAAATGAAGGCTCAGAACCCACCAGGTGCAGTTCAGGCCGGCGATGTGGCCCTCTGCACGCAGGGGTGGCGCTGTCCACTCGGCGGTTCTGGACAGGGCGGTGTCACCCACGCGCAGGCCCTCGCAGGCCCCGTGACAGCGGGAGGCCTGTGCAACCAGCGTTTCTTCACCCTGGTTAGCGTACCTCTCTCTGAGTGTGTGGAATTCGAAGTACAAGGCATACTGGCGAGAACACTGAGTCCCTGGTTTGCTAAATCTGCACATTAACATTAAAAGAAATCATTTGGTTCCTAACTCTCACGTCCTCATTTTCACGTTGTTACTAAAAACGTCTCCAGGCTTATATTTGTGTCATAATTTCTTCAGAGATATAATGCACATATCCTAGATGTCACCCATTTAATGTGTACAGTGCAGTGTTTCTAGTGTGTTCACAGAGTCATGCAACCATCGCTACAACTGAATCCCAGAATGTTTTCCTCACCCCCAGATATACCCTGGAGCCCTCAGCTGTCACTTCCCTTCCCCTCCACCCAGCCCTGCTCACTCCTAATCTACTTTCTGTAACTACGGATTTGCATATTCTGGACATTTCCTGTAAATGGCATCTAAATGACTGTTTATTGTCATCTCTTCTATTGCTCTGGTTTTCCGGAATATCTAGTTTGATTTCGCACACAATTGCTCTTCCTAGATTTTTCCCTTCTTCTGTCTGTGGAGCCAGCTTGCTGATGTCCTGTCATTTGGCGTTTCTCTAAGGCTGTTGCTCTCGTGAGCGCGCCCCGCGTCAGCCGTGTGCTGGTGTTTCTCTGATAGACCACTCTCTTCTGTTTGCAGCGCATCCCACTGGAATGCGGTCTGACCACGCCGACAGCAGCGCATCCAGGATGTGGGCCAACATGCAGGCGCCTGGCCTCATTGGTGAGGGTTCCAGGAATTCCGGGGTGCTCCCTGGGTGCGGCTGACCCTGCAGAAAGCCACTGGACCGTTCAAGGTCTGCCCTTCTTGTAAAAGAGACAGCCTATAGCCCTAAATACATTTCCATGCAAACGCCCCCCTTTACACATGCATTAAAATGTCAGAGATTGATAGAACATGAAGTGTAGAGGGAGAAATATTTCTTCTAACAGAGGAAAATAACAAAGTTTAAAGTGTAGGCCTCTTGGCATTCTTTTAGGGTGCCCTGAGTGGGATTAGTTAGTGATATCTATTTACATCAAAGGCTTGTTTCTCGTGCTTTCTCTTAAGAAAACGAGAAGAAATGATAAAGGAACAGGGGCATAGACAATAAACCCATGCTTGTGTAAGCCTCGGAGTCTGACTCTTTCTGGGATGTGGACGTTAGTACATTGCGGATGCTCTATACTCATCAAATTTCTATCAATACTAATTTCCTAATATCAATAATAATCTGTTTCCCAGGGGATCTGTGTTCCCAGCGGGGCCCTGGGCTCTGATGGCTCCCCGAGCTCTTCAGCATCAGTGTCAATAAAACTGACTGCTGCTCTCCAGCTATTGACAGTTATTAAAAATGACCTTGATGTAATTTCATGCCTATCAAAACAAAGAGCATATGTTGCGGATTATGGGAGCTGCCGTGAGGGGAGCGCCGGCCCAGGGCCCAGGCCAGGGCGCACTGGCCTCGCCGGCCATTGGTTTTTCAGACTCTCTCTTCTTTCCCTGGAATAGCGTCTGCTCCTGGGTGGAGGCACCTGCTCCCCGAAGGGCTTAATTGGAGCTGTTTGGAGCCCTCGTGTGTTTGGCAAAGAGCTGTCACAGCAGTTAACGTGGTTAAAAATATCATAAGCGCTGCTGAGGACCTTTGGACATGGAGCACGGCTGGTCAATACGTCCCGATGGACATTCTCCCTCCTGGTGGACAGAGGACAACAGGTCACGCACTCTCCCACTTTTCTACCCCTTCATAAGGGCAATGATCCGGCCCGTTTTTAAAAGCTCATTTTCCTCTCTAGCTGCATCTCAGAACTTCATGGCAGTTTTAACGGACAGTCCTTCTGTGCACACGTGAAAAAGCGGAGTGTGAATATTAATAGCCAAATAGTTTATTAATAATCGTAACACCAAAATGCATCCCCTTTCTCTGTACACACAGAATAATGGTGCAGAAGCAAGCAGATAACGGAGTCTAAAGCAGATCACATTTTAAGAACACTCACTGCCTTCAGACGGACTGACTGCGTGACTTCTATGTGGAATCTAAAAAGTATAAGTGACATCATGCAGTGTTTGTCTTTCCCTGTTTGACTTACTTCACTGCACATAACACCTCTAGGTTCATCGATGGTGTCCTAAGCGGAAAGGTTTCGCTTTTGTTATTGCTGAGTGATATTCCACTGTATGCGTGTGCCGCCTCTTCTCTGTCCATCCATCTATCAATGGGCACCTAGGCTGCTTCCAGACCTTGGCTATTAGAAATAGTGCTGCAGTGAACAAGCAAAACAGACTCATAGAAACATAGAAAAAGAAAGGGGATGGGGGTGGTAGATGAGGCTAAAGGGGATCAAATATATGGTGATGGAAGGAGAACTGACCCCGGGTAGTGAGCACACAACGTGATTTATAGATGATGTATTACAGAATTGTACACTTGAAACCTATTTAATTTTATTAACCATTGTCACCCCAATAAATTTTAATTAAAAAAAAAACCTTCCTCCTGTACACAAAAGAAAACTTTAATAAATAAAAGTCAAAATAAAAAAATAAAAAAAAAGCAGAAAAAGAATTTAAAAGTAAAAATCAATTAAAAATGATAGTTTAAATCCTAAATTATATTAGCATTTATATTCAAGTTTGGAGTCTTAAACTGGTTCTCTTTTATTTCCAATATTTTATCTCCGCCCACTTTTATTAAGAGAGGATTTGCTTCATGTTCATATGAATTTCTTGATTAATTGTGGTACTTTGGTCATTGGCTCTCAAAACCTGAGCTTTCACTGAGTCCTGAGAATATGGCTTTACACATATAAATTTAGGGATGGAAGGAGTTCTGGTTGTTATTCGCATACTTTTAGCAAAAACTGGTTGAGGTTACCAGCTGGGAGAGAGGCTCAATTGAAAATTCTGTTAACATAGTTTTAAAAGGGAACTATACTTTATAGAAGACTGACTTTGTATAAGACACTGCATGGTGGTACTTTAACAATTGTTTTTACCTTTGAACAAAAACACTCACAAATGAGAAAGGTAAGGCATTGAGATGTTAAAAATAAGACATCATTAAATAGTAGATTTGGAATTCAAACAGGAATTTCTGAATTAAAATCTTTTTTTCTAGAAAGATCCATAGGAAAGGGAACTCTTAATCTCGGTGGCATTAAGTTGCACATCTACACCTCACGGGACATGTTCCCTGTCCTCCGACCAGGTTGGCCCAGTTGAGCTGTCCCTAGAGTGTCACTGACTGCAGCCCACGCTGCGTCTTTGGTTCAACACCTACTCATTTTGAGCACCTACTGTAGATGGCATTCTAAAAGTAGGAGCGAGACAGCAAAAAGGAAAGATAGAAACTTATGAGGAAAATAGAAACCTAATGGAGGAAATCAAACAATAAATTATGTAAGTGAACAGTATATTCTGTTTTCTCTAGAATAAAAGCCAACGTCCTCTTGTTCACCCCTGGATCTCCTAGCCAAAATGGACTCACTACAGCTAGTGCTAAATAATAGCTGATGGGTATCGTTTTCATAAATGAAAGACAATACTGGGATGTAAAATTTGAATGCCCTTCACAATACAAATAAAGTAGCATAGAGCATTTCATTTAGTATTTCTTTAGAGATCACCTTTATTTTAAAGAGTTACATTTGCTAATACATATTTAGCGATCTCTCTTTATATTACATTTTGAAAATAAATAATTAACATGTTTGGCAACAGTTGATTTTTATTGTCTTTTCTCCTTAGGAAGATTTCCTATCTATCAATCATCTATCTATCTATCTATCTATCTATCTATCTATCTATCTATATATCTATCTATCTATGTATCTATCTATCTATCTGGTCATATATTAAAATGTCACCTTTGGAATTAGATGGCATATATTTAAAAATCTGATCAGCTTGTCAAATATTATTCATTAGTAAATAAGAAAAGGATGTTTTTGGCATGACAACAGGATACCTGTTTTCCAAGTGTGTGGTTTAAAAGCACGGGTCTCGGGTGAGAGTATGTTTCATGATAATGGCCTGTGTGTCAGGTCGGTAATAAAAAGTATAGGTCACCAAGCTCATGCTTCATAAACCATTGTGTTACCTTAGTTTGCACCCATCCAATATTTCCTGAATGATAATTTGTCCACATATGACTAATTGTCAAATACATCTCGACAAAATACTGACCTCGCCCACTGCGTCTTGATGTCATCCCTCCGTAACATGAAGGAGAGAAACACATTTGTACCTTGCACTTCAGATAATGGATCCTCCCCCGGGCTCCTGACTGCCCGAGGATGTCTTAGTGTAGCGTTTAATCATCCTCACGCTCGCACACACACACATTTCCACACTGGACACCAACACCCCTAAAAATGGAGCCCATCACCTGAAAACTGACGAGCTGAAGCAGTATCGGCTTCAGCGTGAGCGAAGCGCCCTTTTGCCTCCCTCAGGTCAGAAGTAAACAAGACTCTTACAACTCAGCACACATTTTTAAGGGACAGGGCCTCACAGGAAAACTTGCATGACGTATTTATCATTTTCATCCCCAATGCCCAGAGAAGTATCCTAATGAATAACAAGTATCTGCACAGGACAGGGAGTCAACCTTCAGGCACTCGTCAGTTTTAGCTCCATCCTGTGAGGGAGAGAAGTGGGCCAGGCTTCTCTCAGGGTGCGTTTCGCCTGTGCTCCGGTTTTGTGGAGAGGACACTGACCGTCTTGGCCCTTCTCTCTGAACCATCGGACACTCCGCCTTGGCCATGTCTGCCTGTGGGCACTGCCAGCTGCCTCCGCAGTAGCATGCCCCCCTTCTGTGCCCAACACCTGTTTGATGTGGGAGGACGTTCCCGTGATGGCTTGTTGTATGTGTGAACGTGCTGAGGCCCTGGTACTTCAATTTTGTCAGTTGAAGAAATCCCAAAAAGTGATCAGGCAGATTTTAGAAAGAACCTTATTTGGTACTGGAGTGAATTTGCTCTAGAATTTAAAAAGGAGAGTTGTTGCATGTGGAATGTAGGAAGGAAGTGCAGAAAGAAGGAAACAAACAAAAAAGGATGCTTTAAGCAGAAGATTCAATGCAACCAAAAAATAAATCTGTGAATTGGAAGACAGATCAGAACAAAAGTTACTCATAATGAGAAACAGACTGGCAAGGCAAGAGAATAATGAAGGAGAAATTGAGACAGGAAAGATAACACAGCAAAGTCTAACGTCAATGTCCCAGAAAGTTAGAGTAGAGACTAGAAACCGGTAATAGTAATAATACTTCTAATGATGACTAAGATCTAGTTACCATTTTAAAGGCGTTATTCTTAGTGCTATTGTGTATTAACTCATTTACTAATCATATAGTGTTTGTACTACCATAAATTATAATCCTATACTCTTTGCAAAATTATTGTCCCCATTTTCAAAGATAAGGGGACATGACCAAGGCCAGAATGCTCTTGAACCATAAAACTGGGTTTTGGGTTCTGAAGGTCCAACTCTAGAGCTTGCACTCTGAGCCACCATCATCTGGGCTGTTCAGGTTTAATTATTCAATGCAGGAATGACTAGAAAATGTCCCGAAATCTTTGAGAAATCTTCTAAGGGGCCTCCAGCTTTCAATGCACCTAAAAGTGTTCTAAAATTAAACGTTTGTTAAAAATGTAAAGTAGGTAACACAGAAGTCAGGCGTGGAAACAGCGGAGCCGATAGGAGTGGCAGTCACATGAGGTCCTTGCTTCACAAAGTGGGGTCAGGAGAAATGGGCCAAGATTGGAGAGTTGCACAGCTTACCAGGCAATGCTAGAGGACATAACAAAGGTGGCGTGTGTGTGTATTAATGATACAGAATATGTATTACATATATTTGAATGCACTACATTGTGTTATGTGTGAATTATATTATGCATATAATATATAAAATGTAAGTATATAAAACTATAACAGATAAATCCACATTTTTCATTATAAAAATTCCATAGGCCATGTGTACATAAAATACACAAAGAAGTGTAGGATAAGCCTATTATTCAGCAGTATGACGACATCTACCAGAACTAAGGCAGAGACATGTGTAAATGGTACCCTGGACTTGGGGTAGACAAGAAGGGGCAGAGAAAGATGCTTTTCATGACAAGCCCTCAGGTAACATTTGAGGTGCTTATTTCAGTGATGTGTGGTTTTATTAGGTTGATCCATAGAAAGCTGCCATTTGTGTAGATTTTATAAAACCACAGTAGAAGATTGCTAATGTCATATATTTCTACTTAGCTTACTAAGGTTTTGGGCAAACTCACAGGGGAAGAGATCCTATGTCTGGAGTTAACAATGAGCAGTCCAACCAGTGATTAAAGATGTGTCATGTTACAAAAGCTGGGTTTTCACATGGAAAACCGAGTTCTCCGTAAAGAACACCCGTTGGAACTGTTTTCTCTATATTTTCATAGTTGTCAAACTACATATTTATTAGAGTTCTTTCTTCAATTTCCTTACTAACTTATCAACTTAAAAATACTATTGCATTGTTGTGATTTCATACCTATTTCTAATTCTTGGATAATTAAAAAAAATAATTGAATGGTGATGAACATGTAGACAGAAAATTCCATATTTTTAGTGTGATTAAAATAACCCTATTCATTTTCTGCAAACCCGCCACACAGAGTGCGATATATTTTTATTCATCCAGGCTCTCTAGAATGCATGATTAAATTACTCATTCATTCCCCAAGTTTTGATTCATACGTTATTTGTCACCACATCCTCTCATCTGCTATGAGTAGTTGCTTGATAAATGGCAGTTGTGTTCCTTTAAATTAATTTACTATTCTTAATATTAGCCTCAGAACTTAGTTATTCCATTTCAATTATTTATATTGTCTACTTTCTACACAGACCACTTTGGGTGTGTTCATTTTTTCCATCTTTTTAGCGAGCTGCCAAATATTGATTTTGTAAAACAAAGGCATGCCCTCCTTCGAATGCTGTAATTAGGAGCTTTGATTCTTCCTGGAAATTCTAGTTCAGACCCTGACTTTGGACGCAGTGCAGACCGTCACTCCCCTCCGCTCACTGCATTGGTTCACCATTCCTCCCATCCCACTGCTTTCACTCTCTGCATCAACACATTACAGCATGGATGGATCTTGAGATTATCATGCCAAGCTAAATAAGTCAGACAGAAAAAAGTCAAGAACCATATGATTTCACTGATATGTGAAATATAAAACTGAAAACAACAAAGGAACAACACAAACAAATGAAGAAACAAAAACTCATAGACACAGACAACAGTTTAGTGGTTACAGAGGGTAAGTGGGGAGGCAGGAATAGATGAGGGTAAAGGGGGTCAAATATATGGTGATGGAAGGAGAACCGACTCTGGGTGGTGAGCTCATAATGTGATGTATAGATGATGGATTACAGAACTGTACCCCTGAAACCTATGTACCTTTACTAACCATTGTCACCGCAATAAACTTTAATTAAAAAAAAAAGTAAGTGAGCGTTTGGGTGCTTACGTGGTTTGCTTCTGGGAGGAAAAGAACATATGGGTGGGGTGGCAGGGACACCCAGCTCACACTCAGCAGCTACCAGGTCTGGGACAGCTGGCGGGGGATGTTCGGACCAGTCACTTTCAAATACCGCAGCTGCTCACCTGTGAAGTGAGGGCTACCTGTTGCCAATTGTTGAGTTCTCTCCAAGAATCAAATCTCTTGAAATTTTAAGATCCCGTAAGTAGGAGGTAGGCCCACTGCGCTTGTCTGACTGTGAGAAACTTACTGGGGGTCCCACAGCACGACATAGACACTGCAGCACCCCACACACCGGCAAACCGTGAGCTACGTGGGCTTCCCAGCCACGGCACCACGCGCTTCTTCCGGCACCTGTCGTGATTCTGAAACGACATCCGAATCTGCCAAAGCCATTGCCAAATGAGGGGGCCGTGTGTTTCAGGAAGTGGGCAGCACTCTGTAACCGCTGGAGTCATTCCCACATACAGCCCCACTCAATGAAGCAGTTATAATACAGCTGTCTCACGCACCGTCACAAACTGGATTCCCTACCAACTTCTTTCTAGCCCCAGGTTCTCATTGGCCGGGTCCTTCCTAAGCCATAATGAGCGAGCTCACAGTTACCTGGTCAGGGACTGGTGCTGAATAAGCCTCAGCCTTTTTGGGTCATTGTTGATCAATGTCTGATTTTGAATACACGTGCATGAATTTCTCAGCTCTGCTCTTAAACATTTAGTCCAGTTGTGGAACTTGAAAATGCCCCGGAACCTTCCACACACGCCAGTAGGAATGACTTCCCAGGGTGCTATGGTCATGACACACACAAACATGGTAAACTCCCGGAGACAAACCTGTGCAGCAAGACTCACAGAGTTCTGATAATTACCATGGCTTCTAGGTGAATGCTTACCATTCGTGCCACTTGCACTGTTACTGCCTCAGGCCTTGGAACTGGAGGACAATGGAGTTAATTGGCTGGTTTTCACAGATTTGAATGAAAAAACATAACAGTTGGTTTATGTGTTGTGGTATTTTTGCAACAGTCTGACTTCAGGTTTGCAGTTGTGGTTATATTTGCTGTCAGGATGCTTTTTAAAGATATTTATTTGGCTTTTAAAGAACCTCCAATAGTTTCTAGATACAGTTGTTTTTAAACAATCCGTATGGCGAAACGGGACTCCTAAGTTCTCAGGTATAGACTATTCATAAAAGTCACCAGACGATAATTTGCATCTTTAAGCCATTTATATACATGAGGAAAAATGTGCCCTCTGCAAATATGGCATTATACGGCGTATACATTGGGAAATCAGCCACTGGTTTTCCTATTTCCTATTTCCTTTATTTCCACTCTGTATTATATCTTTACTTCTGCTTGCTTTCAGTTTATTTTGCTACTTTTATTACTAGTTTCTTAAAGTGGAATATTAACTTATTGATTTGAGATTTCTTTCTTTTTTAATATCAGCATTTACAGTTATAAATGTTCCTTTAAATGATGCTTTAGCTGCTCCCCTTAACTTTTGTTGTGTTACTATTATTTTCTAATTCTCATTGATCTCAAAATATTTTCTAATTTCCCTTGAGAGTTCTTCTTTTTGATCCTCTGGTTCTCTACAGTTATGTTCATTTCCACATATATGTGAATTTCTAAAATTTCTGTCTGTTGTTAATTTCTAATTTAATCTCATTGTAGTCTGACAGTAGAGCTTTTATAATCAGTTATTTTAAGTCTGTTGAGATGTGTTTTATTGCATCCAATCTCTCCTGGAGACTGGTCAGTGTGTCCTTGATATGGAATGTTGTGTGGGGCCACAGTGAGAGCTAGCTGCTGATGGATGTACTCAAATCTCCTTAGTACTGGATGCTAGTTTTTTTCTGTTCATTCATCAAAGTAGAATATTAAAGCCTCCGACTATTATTCTTGAATTCCTATTGCTCCTTTCAATCCTGTTTTCCTTCGTGTATTTTTAAATCCTGATAGTAGATGTTTAGAATTGTCATATCTTCCTGTTAAATCAACACTTTTTTCATTATAAAATGTCCTCATTTTTCTCTAGTAAAGTTTTTTGTATAAAGCCTATTTTTCCTAACATTAGGGTACTACCCCAGATCTCTTATGGCTGTTGTTTGTGTGCGATGTATCTTTCACCCTTTCCCTCCATCTATTTGTATCAGAAAGTGTGTCTTGCCAACAGCATACATTGACACTCACATTTTCTCTGGTCGGATGGTGTGTACGTGGTGATGGTTTGTTCAGCCTGTTTGTGTTCAATGTACTGTTGACACATTTTTAGCCTTTCTGTTGTTGTTTTGCATTTGTCTCATACCTTTTTACTTTCTTGCTTCTTTATATCCTTATTTTCATTAAGTAGATATTTTCTACAGC
>CM066738.1:112566477-112623977 GCA_033961575.1 Aselliscus stoliczkanus
GTAGTGATGGTGATGGTGAAGGTGGTGATGGTGATGGCGATGGTGGAGGTGGTGATGGTGGAAGTGGCAGAGGTGAAGGTGAAGGTGATGGTGGTAGTGGTGATTATGCAGGTCTCATCACCTGTGAAGATACAGAAGATGAAGTCTCTAGCTTACCTAGACGGGAAGCTGGAACTGAGGCAATGGCTTTTGCCAGAGCCCACAAAAGTTACAACTTTAGTAAAATTTTTGGTGAGAAAAACATACGACAATTGACTCAGAGGAACCAAAATGAAATTTTCTGCCCCTTCCAGGCTGTGGGTGAAATCCAAACAAAGGATTCCCCTGAGAATTTGAAACCATGGATTTGCATTTCTCATGGATTGGGCATTTGCCTGTATTCTACTTCCTAAGTGGAGAAAATATGATAATTGATGCCGGGTCAGTAATAACCACTTATGATTAAATTAAAAAAACCCACTGAGGTACATGTGCACAAACCAACTGTACATAGTGTGTACAAAACCCCAAGTCTATGTAAAGATGAAAATACAATTAAAAATGGAAATACTCACTATACCAGCATAACAACCAACAACAGCAAACACAACCAACAACATTACAAAATAAATAAATAAAACAAAGAAGTTCTAAATAATAAAGTAACAATCAGGGGAGGCACTTAAAGTAACTCTGCTCAGAAGATGGTTCCAGTCCCATCACTTGTATTCAGCAGTAAACTATAGGTTCTAGACAAGAAAAAAATAAAAGTATCCATATAGGAAACTGTGAACTAAAATTCTGAGGAAAACATGATGATATATGGAGAAAATCTGGTGGAATCTACCAAAAAAAAAACCACAAGTGGGACTGACACACAACTTTAGTAAAGTTGCAGAATAAATAATTAATATACAAAAATCCATTCAGATTTTATATCCTAGCAGTGAAGAATTGGAAATTGAAATAGAAATATTATTTACAATAGCATCAAAATTAAGAAATTCTTAGGGATAAATTTGACAAAAGATGTGTAATATCTGTGAACTGAAAAAGCTGCTGGAGAAATTAAAATATTTAAATGCAGAGCTATGCAATGTTCATGCATAGGAAGTTTTGATAGCATTAAGGTGTTGATTCTCCTCAAATCAATTTATAAATTCAACACATTTCCAATCAGAATCCCATCAAACATTTTGTAGAAATTAACAAGCTGATTCTAAAATCCACATGGAAATAAATGCACAGGTCCTAGAACTGCCAAAGCTAATTTATACAGAAGAATTGAGTTCAAATGCCATCATTAACTGATTTCAAGTCTTACTATAAAACTACATTGATCAAGACAGTGTTACTGTCAAGACAGGCAAAAAACAAAACAGGATACTACATCATTTAAAAAGTTACTGTAAATGAATCACAGAGCTAAATGTAAAAGTTCATACTGTAAAACTTGTAGGAGAAAACATCCATCTCAGGTCCTTATTAACCACCCCTGCAAAGTCCCTGTGGACATATAAGGTGACATACTTAGAGTCCTGGGGATTATGACACGGATTTCTGTGAGGACCATTATTCTATCTACCACAAAACTGTATGACCCCATTGACATAAAATTCTACAAAAGGGACACAAATCTGTAGTGACCGAAAGCAGACCAGTTTGCCTAAAGTCGGGGCAGGCAGCCCAAGGAGCAGTGGGAGAGGGTAAAAAGGGGAAAACTTGTAGAGGTGATTGATGTGCTCACTGTTGTGATTGGGGTGAGGTTTTCACATGTGTGTAAATGCCAAAACTTATCAAGCCATGCAATTGTTAAAATGTGCAGTATATTGTATGCCAATAGCATCTCAAAAATGTAAAGTAAGTGCGTCTGGTATAAAACATCAGAACATTAACAGTTAATAAATCAATAGGCTTTTTTTTAGGGGGAAAAAGAAGATACTATGGAAATGGATCAAAACTTTTATGAATAAATATTGTTAATTACAACTGAATACAAAATTTAGTGGTGAGATTAAATATCAAATTAGACAAATCTAAAGCAAATTAAGAACTTGAAAATACAATGTGAAGAAATTGCATTGTAGACAGCATATAGAGGAAAAAAGATAAAAAATTTACAAGAGGTTAAAATATGTGAATACAAGAAAGGAAAACCCAACTTATGGCCAAAAGAGAGGAGACAGAATAGAGAGTGGCAGCATTTGGATGCATACAAGCACCACTCTTAGATTCAAGAAGTACAGTAAATCCACAGAAAGATTGGGAAGTGAGCACACTGCCAGATCATCATAACAAGCTACAGGAGCCTGAGATAAAAAATGAAATAATTAGATCTTGACTATAACTTAACACATATATAGTCATGGGATGTGAAATATAGTGTGGGGATGGAGTCAATAGAATTGTAATAGATATGTGTGATATCGGGGGTGGGGGGGCAGGGAAGGGGGAGGGGTAGTCACTTTGTAAGGCGTGAAAAAATAACTATTGCATTGTTTTGTACATCTGTAACTATTATTATTAATAATAATAATAAATGAAATAATAGAACAGTCCGGAAAGAGCCTACAAAGGAGCAAGAGGGGCAAAGGTAGAATAAAAAATGTAACTACCAAGTAATAATCTTATGTCCAATTAGAAGAGAGTCTATCTCACAAAAAGCCTGAATGAATACATTTCCTCCAGACTTTGATGGTGCAGCTACCAAAGACATGCTTCAAAAGAAAGGAAACTGAAACTACACCCTTGCTAACCAATGTCATCCCAATACATTTAATAAAAATTTTTAAAAAGAAGGGAAAAACAAACAAACAAACAAAATGGCTGGGACTCACAAAGAGTTAGTAACCAATGATAAATGGTGATATGTGACAAAAGCTACGGTGACGTTATGTGCCTAAAACAATAACAAACGCAATTCCTAAAATTATGTGTCCAAACAAGATAGAATCAAAATACTAGAAGAAAACAGCATACAATAAGGAAAGAGTTTCTTGAAATTCGAAGGAGGGAAATAAAGATACCAATTGATTTTAGAGTTTGCTAATCATGACTACATCATTCATATACATGATACATGCTAATTGTTACTTCTGAAGTTTACTGATGTGATTAATTAGCTTAAAAGAGCAGGAAAAAACAATAGTGAAAATTTAATCACCTGAATAAACAAAAAGTAAGAAAGAAAACAAAGAAGCAAAAGAAATAGACCGGTCGATGAAAAGCACTATGAAAATGGAAGGCAGCCCCCCTCTGTCCATCACAGCAAATGTGAATGGACTCAGTTCAGACTGATCAACTGGGTCTCTGGCTGGATTTTGCTAAGTGCCTCTGAGGCGCTGTTTCTAAGTAACCTCTGTCAGACTCTGCCCAAGGGAGGTGGCGACAAGCCCCCACTCCTCGGTGGAGCACAGGATGTAAAGAGAAAACTCCACAGACACGAACCTCAGCTCGGTGCTCAAGGTCGACCTCAACAGTGACAGGTCGTGTTGCCGGGATGCACCAGCCCTGATGGGCTACACGATGCTTGTCTGCCTTGGTCTTCCATCCTCAAAACCCACCATCCCTAAGCATGAAAAGGAACACCTGACAAATTCCAAGAGAGGGACATCCTGCACCATATCCAACCAGTTCTGCCCCAAACTGTCAAGGATTCGTCATCAAAACGAGGCAAGTAAGAGAAGTTGTCACAGCAAGAGGGTCCTGAGGAGACTCAATGACTAACTGTAGAGTGCTGTCCTGGATGGGACCCTGGGACAGAAAAGGACTTCAGGCAAAAACTAAAGAAATTTGAAAAAAAAAGTACGGACTTTAGTTAGTAACAGTGCATTGATACTGGTTTATTAATTGTCACATGTACGCCACACTAATGTAAGATGTTAAAATACGGGAACTGTACACAGGGATATATGGAAACTTCTATCTCCTGAATTTTTAAAAACTCTAAAACTGTTCTAAAAAATGAAGCCCTATCAAAGACAAATGGAGAACAAACATAAAAGTCACCAAAAATTCACCTAAAACTCTAAGTTTTAGAATTTACCTTAAAGCCATTACTACTAAGAGAGGTACATAGTTTCATTTCATTTCATTTTTATTTGATTTGATAGAAATAGTTGAGAAAGGTGCAGTGTTACCTTCATCTGCTTGGTAGTTTTAACAATGGCCAAGTATATTCTCAAATTTGCTTTAAAAACATTGCTCCCTGGTGGACATCCAGCTGCCATCTGAAAATGAATTTTCCCAGCTTAGTTTTAAGCACCTTGAAAATGGGAGTTTGTAATGAAAATGCTGACACAACCTGAATGAGACCAGTGTGAACACATCGCTCTAATTTACAATGTCAGCCCGTATTCCAAATGCTTTCTCCGTGTACTTGGCTTTGTACAAATAGGAGAGGAAGGCACTGCACTGAATTATCGTGCAATTAATCATTTGACCATGAGGGATTCATGTGCTAATTAAAAACGCAAAAAGAGTAAATTGAAATAACCAGTGACCACTCAATCACATCTTCTGGGGCGCCAGCACCCTGTAATCAGTCACAATGCATCAGTCAGTCACACACATTCCGGGACCTGAACCCCAGGACCGCCTTCCCCTTCCCCTTGAGCCAGTCTTGTCAGGTGCACACAGCGAGGCATAAACATGGGCATCTACCTGTCTGCACCTGTATCTCCAGGCATAAAACTTTGGATTCACGAAAACAGAAATCGTCAAAGAAAATGAAAACTTTGAATGAGAAGTATTCGATATGAAACTGAAGAATGTTGATATTATGTTTACGTCCATGGTACCTTCCCCTGTGTGTCATGATACCTCTACCTCCAAACATAACACTCTGATTCTGCTGATCCAGGTAAGCCCCTTGGCATGGCCGATAACCTAGTCAGTCACTACTTGTGTGCAGACATTTTTCTTTCCTTAAATCACCTATTTTGAACATTTACACCAGTTGTCAGCATAGCAAGAGAGAAAACTCAACAAATGTCAACGTAATTGTGAAACTTTCCCATGAGGAACTTAGACAATAATGAGGGTCCAAGCCAGACGGAAGGGATGTTGATACAAAGCTCTCAGATGTTCCCAGAATCTTTGGGTTCTCGGTTGCCTTTCTTCTACACACCAGGGGGGACCGTGAAGGGAAGCTGCCTCTGTCCCCAGCTCTGCTCCCTGCAGGGTGCAGAAGCTCACGCCACACTCCCCAGGGAGGCGGAAGATGGCATGAGCGCAAGAGAAACTGAAGGGCTGTTGGAGAGATGAAGGGTCACTCAGGGACCAGAGGAGGGGGAGGTGGGGTGGTGTCACCCGAGATAAGGACAGGAGAAACTTCTCATGATGACAAGGCACAGACGAGTAAGGATATCATGGTGTGGGAAAAAGTGGGTTGTTTCGACACCCGCCGAAAGGCTGTGGCCAAGGTGTTTCTGGGCCTTTTTCAGTCCATCTGACACTTTCTCCTCACGGAGGCTATGGCACCAACATAATCAGGAAAGCTAAACGTGTAGTTAGAGAAAGCATGATAAAGGCGAAAGCAGCATCTGTGGCTTTGCAGTGTTTGAGCAAGCGTCTCTATGCTCTTCCAAGGAGAGATGCTTCCATCCATTCATTTCACAAGTGAATGGAAGACCTAATGTGTGCCAGGCACTGTTTTAGGAGCGAGGGATGGAGTGGGCCAGACAGACAGGACCTGCCCTCTCCACCTATTTTATTACAGAATATATATATATATATAGAGAGAGAGAGAATAGGTGATAGATAGACTATGATAGATAGATAGATAGATAGATAGATAGATAGATAGATAGATAGATAGATATAGAGATAGAGATAGAGATAGAGATAGAGATAGATATATAGAGATATATAACCTAACAGACAGGAAAATTTTATAATGTGATAATACCATTTTTTTCCCTTGCAAAATGATTGATTATGCAAACACAGTTTTCAGTAAATTTAAATATGCTATCGACTTTGGAGTTAAACAAACTGGGGTTCAAAACTCAACTGCCCAGGTACCCCGCTGCTGCCCATGGGCAGGGAGCCTGGCTTCTCTGGTGCCCAAACCCCCTCCTCTGGTGAGTGGAGCGTAGGCCAGCGGTGCCACTCAGAGAGTCGGTGAGGATGGAAGCAGATGGTGAATGAAATGCTTAGTCCACAGGGTGGCATGTAGTAAGCGACCCCCCACTCGTCAACCGTCCCCTCTGAAATACATCTCATCACCTCTGTTCCCGGTACCTCCACCTCCCAGGGCTGACTCTTAGCTCCCCTGCCTCTGCCCTAATTTTAACGTTTTCCTCACCCTATTTCCTTCCCCAGTTCCTTTGCAGCAGGTTTCCCATATTGATTCTGGTTCCCCCTTTTCTCCCCTGGCTGGCCTTCCCTAGAGCACAATAAAAAGTCCATTAGTGTTAGCTGAGTGGGTCAAGATACTGTACGAAGGACAACGATGGACAAAATGCATTTAGACTTTAAACAATCCTTTGATAAGGAGTCATACCAAATGTTATTAAACATCCATTCATCAAGGGACTGGGACTGCTCTTCGTGGGTCCCTAGAGACCAGGGTTAGAATTAATGTTACTTAATAGCTTTATAAATGATCCAAAGAAGCAAATAGACCGTTTGGGTTTTGTTTCCTTTGTTTCAGTTTTTAAGTGACCCTCTGCCCTTCTGGGCAGCGCTTTGTGTTTACAAAACACGAAACCAGAGTCCGGAAACGTGGGCTGTAGTTTGTGCATTTCTCTCATGCTGTGTGAGGTGTAGTCCGTCATTTCAGCTTTGGGCATCAGTGCACAGCTGCAAGGTGATGCAGGCCTCACGTCCGAGGGGAGAGAGGACATTTCAGCAGCAGGAGGTCCGCGTCCCGATGCACGCACGCGCGCGCGCACACACACACACACACACACACACACACTTTATATTGCCTGTCTCCCTCCCACGAGAATGTAAGATGCTTGAGGGGTAGGATTTTTGTCTCTCTTGTTCCCAGCTGTACCCCATGTATAGAGACAATGTCTCAGTAAGTATTTGGAAAATAAGTTAGCCCCTTAGCTTTATGAGCTTTCCATAATGCCATACATTCACCTCCATTAAAACACTTTTAATGTGCAAACGGTCCTGCAGATGACAAATAAAGCACAAGGTCCAGCGAGTGGCGAGGCTGTGTGGGCACCTCCCTCTGAGAGGGGCGGAAAAAGGAGTACGGCAGGGCCCCTCGCTGGTCCGTGTCCCCCCGCCGTGGACTCATTGTGATGTTGTAATAAATACGCTAAGACAGAGTGAGAATAAACCAGGAGGAAGACAAAACACAGAGCGACTGTTGTGGCTCCAGAGTTCAAGTCAAATTATTCAGGATATTTACATGTGATCAGCTCACATTTGTGTGTCAGTAAATGGGCCACTGGCCTGGCTAGACAGCTGAACAGGACAATATTTCCTGGGCATTCTGTTCATGTTTTTCCCCTTATAATTGCCACAGAGGTCCTAAAATTATCCAGGAAGCCTTAAATTACATGACCTAAATGATACCTTCATTTTAAAATCTCTTTGAAGAATAACACATTAGCAGAATATGAAATATTTTAGAACAGGGTTAAAAATAGAAACGGTATAAAATAAAAATATTTATTCTTAAGTGTTAAGAGTATATATACTTATATCCCTTAGGGGAAAAAACACAGAAAAAGATGCTTTCTTACAGACCTAAAAACAACTCGTTCTTAAGACACTGGATTTAACGGAGTCATTGATCAGGTTGGGAAATATATTAAGAAAGTTTGGGGGCACTAAACTTTTTAACATCAATAGGAGAGATTTGCCTGAGGGTCACAAAAGGGTTCCCACATCTGCTCAGCGCCCCCCACCCTCGAGAGAGCGATTTCCCGCTTTCTCTGCAACACCATTAGGCCGAGAGCTTCCTCCTCCGTGTACTTTCAAACAGTCCCCAAAGGGGCCACTCATAGGCGTCAAAACACTAAACACAAAACTTAGGAAATGCCTCTTAAGCATAAGCGTGTTTTTATTCTCCCGAAAACTTTTGTTCATCTCCTCCCACATAAAACTCTGTGCGCTCAGAAGCAGCGCAAACCCGAGTTAGAATTTCCCGGACAATCCTGGTCTCCTGGGCAGTCCTGCTTTTTGACATTGACATTATTTTTCTGGAATTTTCAAGATCGATCCCCTGACTGGTGGCCAAACGGGTTACTATGATTGTGACGTGAACCACGTGTGGACTTAGGCCCGCTGACGGCCGATGGTGAAAATCGACAGGGCCGTCTTCTCCTCATGCCCGCGTTTCAATGTGCGTGTTTCAGATTTGTGTGATGTCAGTCTCAAAGATGGTTTTCCATAAGGAGATAGTTACGTTTGCCTGCTTCTGTGAAGGTTCCTATTATTTCCCACACAATATAAAATAATCTCTTTATTACCTTCAATTTAATTGCATTCAATGGACTTATCAGGACGGAGACCCTCGTATGTTTCAAATGTCCTGACAGTCCCCGGGCGTGGAACCCCCCAGTGCCAGGGACGAGGGATTGGAGCCTGCAACCAGACGAGAGGGAGAAAAGCCTCCTGTAAATGTACAGTATCAGTATTGGCCTTCTTTCCTAGTAGACATGATCTAGCAGAAGACGTCAAGGTATTTTGAAATGAGAAAGAAGAACGAAATTTCAAGATAAATGTGTAGAAATTAAAAAGAATAAAACAACTCACTAATACAGGTGACTCTTGCATTAATTTTGTTTCTCAAAACAGATGTAATTCTTTTGCATGGTCATTTGTAAAGTCAATTGACATATTTTTATGTTTATATATCTATTTTAAATTGAAGCAAAAATAATTATGTTTAAAACTAAGGCAGGCTGAAAAAAGGCTCAGTCCTTAGGACAACTTTTTTTTTTTTTTAACTTTGATGTGCAACTGAGGAAAAGTTATTTGTCTGTTTATGTTCCTCGGATTTTTTTTTTTAATCAGGAAAAAGTAAAAACTAGTGTTCAATGGCTAGGGCCATGGTTTAGGTACCATGATAAACAGCTCAGGGACACGCTATTGTGTGGCGCAGGAACTCTGCACCCACCTTTTCAGGATGTGTTCACACTAACTTTTACGATAAGAAAAGTAAGGTTTCAGATGGTCGGTAATGTGCACCCTTCATCAGCATGTGTGAGGGCTGATACTGGGAACCCAGGACTTTTTGCTCCAAAGACCAAGAAAGAGTAAAACAATTATTTTTCTAGTGTCTTATACTAGTATGTGGCCAAGATAAAAATAAGGGAGGGATGCTTGCAGTGTGTAATTTTAGGAGGAAAGGTTTTACATATTATTCATAGCATCATGCCTTCAATAATATACTGTATGCTTTGAAAAGGCAGGAAGACTTGATTAGATACTGACTTTAAAATAGTGCCTTTTAATGTTGTAGACATATCAGTTATTGAAGTGAGGTTAGGTCTGTATTTTGATAATTTGTTCTTTGATTTCATGTTTATAAATCATAATATTTTCTTTCCTACTCTCACCCATCACACATTTGTACACTTAAAAAAAATCACAGTATTCAGCAACGTGGAGGCATTGGGCTTCCTGATTTCACTCCCTCGTTCAGAGAGGATTCAGAGGGAGGTAAACAGAACAGAAGAGTGACAGGTCACCACTCCTTCTCAGCCTAAGGCCATCTTTCCCCCAGAAGAAAGGAAAATGCTCACTAGAGACGTTGCCAGAAACCACAGAGCTTTTATTTCCTTATTTCTTAGGTGGTTGGAATGACCTCTTTTCCTTCTACCACCCTCAGTCTTTTATAACCACCACCACCATCAGCAGCACTAAATGCATCACCAGCAACACCATAACCACAAACACCGATACCACCAACAACATTATCACTGACACTAGGAGCGTCAACCACCAGCACCGTTACCAACACCAGGAGCATCAACCACCACCAACATTATTACCGACACCAGGAGCGTCAACCACCAGCACCGTCACCAACAGCAGCAACTGAAGACCATCTACACCATAGCCACCACCAACACCGTCAACACCACTGAAAACAGCCCACCACCCCCACCAGCACCCTGAACTGTTTAAGCAGCAACGGGAGGTGACTGCACTGCAGGCTTCCTTCTCCAACGCGGTGGATTTCCACCGTTATGGCCGTTCTTTCTCTACTGAGCTCACACTGAACTCCCGAGTTGTGAATGTATTTACTATGCACTTACTATGAATTTTCACTGCTACCTTGTAGTTAAGTGACGTTGCTATGAATGACACGTGATTTGTTAGGTCTGGTTTACCTCTCTGCAAGACAAAGAGATTTAACCTGTTCCAGTTAATACTGAAATTAAGATTTGTGTTTGTCATGTGCCCCAACAATATCTTCTGCTCTGTGAGGCTACAAATTAAAATTATCCAGTTCATTACAATGTCTCCAAACAGTTTTAGAAACGTTTTAAAGTACTTTTAAGGAATTTTATTACCCTGAAACAATGGCCAATCCAATTAATTGATGTAAATATATTTTCATCTCAAAGTTATTGTATATATGCCTACTTTTGTGACATACTAAATTATAGATTGATTTGGAGCCACTTTTATGAAAGGAAAGGGGACTTTATTTTCTTAGCATGCATATCTAATCACATGCATTCCCTAAAGCTAATTCACACACACATATACATACTCACACACACACACACACACACACGTTCAGATGAAGGGTAGATATAACCACAGATTACAGGTGGTCACACCTTTGAAAGGTCCTTGCTGGTCGTGTCTCCCTCATATAGTTCAAAGGAAGACACTGCCCGTCTGTGGTGGGTCGGTTGCTTGGCGTATGCTGACATACATTCCGACATTTCACCAGTACTTTGACTCGAATGCAAATCCGGATGTATGCCTTGTAAATGCATACCAAATCTGCACAGGTAAATTGTATGTTTTGATGAGGTCACTGGGATATAGCGCCTTCATTTGCGTGTCTGGAAGAGCCAGGAGTGCAGGAGGACTTGTTTAATAGTTATCTGCCATCCCCACTTGTCTTCAAATATTGTGATTTAGCCGGAGCTCTAATGCATCAGAGCAACCCGTCCCCAGAGCATTTTTCAGAATATAAATTAAGTGATATTATAACAGCAGCCCTCTCTTAGCTCAGCATAATGAATATGAACCATCATGTACCCCTGACCAGGGTCACGGTTTGAGAATGGATTACTCTATTAACATCTCTTTTAAGTAGCATTAGCGATAATAAATGAAGAGATTTGATGCAATACTGATAATATTATTCATGCAAAAACAGCGTGCTTTATCTTGTTAAAACAATTAAAATGTGCTTGGAGGATATTTTACACCACAGAAATATGATGCTCCGGAGTGCTTACTGCATGTTACTGAATACACAGCGTTAGCGGGTAATGCAGATAATCTGATAAACCCGCAAAGCTGATTTGTGTGCTGTGCTAATTCAGGATCATCTTCTTGGCCTACCCAAATGCTGCCCACGATTGCAGCAAGCTTTAGCACTGATATTAGATTAAATTCAATCCTTTTGCTTATCATTTTTTCAAAGAAATTACATCCACCATTCTTCAGTGTAACCCTCTTTAGCTGCTAAGCAGCCTGTAATCTTGCATTTTGCTTCCCAGACATATTTAAGCTGGGTTGTCAGTTATACATCATCTTATGCCAATCATGGAAATCCATAAAAAGCAAAGATCACTAATGTCTTTTGATAGTGACCTCATTTTCAGTGCAATATTAAAACTAACTTTGCCCCACTCTCAAGTGAATGGACGTGGCAAGACGTTTTTCTTAACATAGCTTATCATTATGTGGATTTGAGTATTTTATAAATCAATCAAAGCCACCATAAGAAAAATTCTAAGTGAAAGGAAGTTGGTTCATGGGTACAGGGTGTCCTTCAGTGCTGATGGAATGTTCTGGAGCTAGAAAGGGGTGATGGTTGTACATCGTGACTGCACTAAATGCCCCTAAACTGGATTTTATTTTGTGTGAATTTTATCACAATACCAAAAAAAAGAAGGTTGGTGGCTTATAGTTGTAAGGTGCAGAAACCCAGAAACTATCCCTTTCCCCATTGCTGTGACCCGTCTATTGTCAACATTCAACATTTTACTTGCTTATTTCCTCCTACAGGAGTTAAAAGTTAGGCAAGTGTTCATAGATTTCTGTGTGATATAGCCTTCCTCCCGGGGGGAGCTCCTCGCCGACGGTCCAGCGTTTGAGCACAGCTTTGTGAGGCCGCTTCTCCTTTCAGTCCTTCCCAACACTGCTCACGTCCACCTACCGGCACGGAGAACATTCTAGATTCAACTCAAGAGGATTTATAGTATTCGCAATAAATGTGAGAGTGCAGAGATGGGTTTAAATGGTTTTTCCTAATAGAGGTGAATAATAATATTGTAATGATTATATATTAAGATTTATTTTATATTATTTTTTATTATTCTCATAGAAAACTTTATGTGATTTGGAAGAAATGATTATCTTTAAAATCTTTCAAACACATTACACTTGGGAAATTTTCCTATTTTAATTAAGACTGTAGCGGAGCCAAGTGAATGGCAATGCGTATCCATCCTGATCAGTGGTTTAATTATGCCTGGCATGGCGTTCCTACTTGATCCCACATAAATTTTGCACATGTAAACAGGGCTGAAGGTTCAAGAGCCAGATCAGGTTTCACATTACCGGCAAAACGCACATTTACACGAATGAGCCCCGGACTGTACGTAATTAGTCCTGGGACAGGAGACTAATGGGGTCCTCCGAGGAGGGACTTAAAGTATTAGCTTCTCATATTTATGATTAATGCTTTTCTTATCAGCCCGAGGCTCTGAATAGGATCCTGTTGGGTTAAATCATTCTTTGTTACAAAACACGGACATGATACCTTTGGGAAGCCCAAAGGGAAAGCTCCACTTTCTATCGGTACACTCATCAGAAACAAGCCAACTCAGAGCCAGGAAAGTCACTTTTTATTATTTATACTTTCAGTGACTTCTAAGGATCTGACACACTTAGAATACGCCCTTCCCATTAGCTGTGGGCAGATTACCACACAGATGTGTGTCTCCGTATTGTTTTCTTACAGGGTTTACAAGGGCAAGATCCGTTATTTCCCTGTTTATTCATTTATTTGTTGATAAAGAACTCTCATGGATCATATACAACTAGTAAGTGTCAAAGGCACCTGAGGAATTGCTGTGTGCAGGCTGAATACTAGCATTTTACGAGGTACTGGAATTTGTATTTGGCTGTAGTAAGCTGCAAGTGTCCACTAGGGTGTGGGGGGCTAAGAACCACTGAATTTGACTATTTTGAGTTTCCAAACTTTCTCAGGCCATAGGGCTCTTACTGTCTTGGTAATTTTTTTTGAAAGTGCCCCCTAGGCAAAAACAAAACAAAACAAAAAAAACCCCACAAAACTTAGATCCAAACAACTTAATCAGTATTTACATCATAACAACTTTACAGCTGTTTGAAAATAGAAATATAATGAAAAAGAAAATTGATCTCTGGTTCCACTCCTCAATAACTACACATACACACTGGCAGGTGGGGGTTTGCACCTCATGACCGCCCAGTTGCCCAGACCTCAGTTATCTGCTCAGATGCTACCCACACCAGGTCCTGTGGCTTTAATTCTCATAACTTTTGCTCTCCAACCTAATACTCACCAAAATCAAGCTTCCCAAAGGCAGTGTCCTTGAAAAGAGCATAGCACCATCCAGCGTGGAAACTCTGTCACCTGTAGCTGAGAGTCTGCATGGTGTGTGACATATGCTAAGTATATTTGTGTTCCCTTCAAAAATTAAACATGTCTCATGGTGCCCTGGGGTGCCTTGGCACCCATGGTGGGACCTGCAGAGCTAAACCATCTCCTAAGTGCCATCCAGTTTTCAGCGCCCATGATGTCCTGTGCACCGCATGGCCCCATGGCCCCTGGCTGTGTATGTGCTCTGGAGCGGGACACTGGTGGTACCCACACAGACTCCACGGTCCTAGGACTCAGAGCAGCTCTGTCGGGACATGTACACTGGTGCTTTGGTGTACCACGTCACGGTCCCGTGCCAGTGAGCTTCCACAGACACACCAGTGGCCTACCGCCCAGGGTGGGTGGAGGAGAGCGCGCGGGCAGCACTGGCCCAGGTGTGCCTGGCAAGCAACAGACGCCCAGCATTCTGGGCAGGTGTGCGGCGAGCTTCAGGGAAACAGGACACCAAGGCCATCTTTCCAGCTGGGGCAGCTGGGCGATCGGCGCCTAGATGAGGTCAGCACGTCATAGACGAGGGTGAATTAGTGGGGACAGAGAAGAATGGGAAACAAGAACGGGGCCCTGGTGTTCCTGGGATGCTCAGGCACAGGTCCGATGAGCCCAGGATGTGCCCCCCAAAGCGTGGTGCTTTGTGGTGTTGACTATTTCAACCTGAAGGAACATGAGAAGCAGCAGGTCTGGAGGCCCTCAAGTGAGGGGCGCCCCTGAGGCCCCAAGAATAGGAGCAAACACCCTTGTCTCCAAAACAGAGGGACTCAGAGAAGAGCGGGAGGGGGTAGGCCTTACCTCGCCCTCACTTTGCTGCACTTGGCACACACCTGCCATCCTATTGCATGTCCCACGACTTGCCACTCTTCATCAAACCTAGGTCTTCATGCAAAAGCCCCTGCATCACATAAAATTTATACAAAATCATTTTTATGCTTTGCTCTTGTTAATCTGCCTTTGTTGCAGGGCCAGCCAAGAAGTTAGAAGAAGAGAAGGAAAAGATATGTGTTCTCCCTCAGAGCTTCCTAATGGAATCCTAAAGTCCAAATGTAAAGTCAACAGGAGGTCTAAGCAAAACCATGGGGACAAAGACCAGGGCTCAGATTTGGAGCCTGAGAACATTCATGAAACATGGAAAGGGCCGGAGACCTGCTGCAGAGGTCACAAAGGAGAGCCTGGGAGAGGCCATCACACCCCACAGCGTGGCCTCCACTCTCAGAGCCCGTGGGGAGGGGTCGCGTCAGAGCAAACCCAGAGCTTTGCCTCCAAGGCCTGTGCTTTCCCCATACTGCCCTCTCAACCTGCTGTGTCCCACGGGGAGAGGAGGACGACTGAGAGAAAAATGCTGATCATTCAGTGAGGACCGTGTTGGAAAAAGCAATGGAAGCATGATTGACAAGGATTAAAATTGTTCATAGAGGAGACTGGTGTGTCTCCCTAGTCCCACTTGGCCCCGAGGTGGTGGCCAAGGAGAAAACTCCTCAGTACCTTTATATCACGTCAGTTAATCAATGTCAAATGGAAAGACTGGTCCTAAATTCTTCTGTGGCTCCTCTGTACACGGTATTCAAATGCCAGCCGTCTTAGACGGGAGAACACTGGAGCTCGGGGCCACTTCTGTGTTACACACAGCGGGAAGCTGGCCAACTCAAGGGGTCTCACCTCAAAATGTATTCTCCTGAGGGGAGCACACTCCACCCTGACCACTGCACCCCACCTACAGGGGGCACCAGCAGCACACAGGTACTTTACACCTGAAGGTCATATCTACTTTAAATGTCCCACTTCTGCTGTGACAAGAGAGTCCAGATTTAATGAAAGGGTTGATTGCATAGTGGTTTAAGTATCCAATGAAACTATTTTTACATTAAAAAAAATAGTTTTGTCAAGATGTGCAGAAACGTGCACTGTTGGTAAAACTGTCATAGGAACTGGTACAGGGTTTTAGAGGACAATTTGTTAATAAATGTACGTCAAACCTGAAAAGTATATATACCCTTTAACCCAACAATTCAACATGTAAAGACACTGTAAAAATATATCAACAGTGATTTCCATCCCAGTATCACCTATCATCTTAATTTTTCAAAAAATAAAACAATCTCTGTGAATGGTATTTCCACAGGTTGGTTCAATGTACAGGCATTATATTTTTATTTAAAAGAAGACTAAGTACATGATATGATGTTAAGTGGAAAGAAAATAATTTGACCTTTAATTTGTGAGAAAAAGATTGTCTGTTATGCTGAAGTAAAAGGAAGTTTATACCAAGATATTACTTTTCTTCCTCTGTCAGCTGGGAGACCATGGGGTGCTCTGTGAAGGTCTGATGGTGGGCGAGAAAGTGGAGGCAGAAAGTTTAGTAAAGACTACCTTGTCCTTGTCTTGGTAAAGAGCATCTTGGAAAAGAGATGGTACGTTAGCTAAAGGGAGGTAAGTGGGCGAAACTGTGTGGTCGTTCCTGGTGTCATGAGTGATGCCACACGTGGTACGATGTGTCACTAAGGGCCGAGGGAGTGACTGGACAGGCCAGTGCCACATCTTGTCAAGGACTGATAATTAGCCTGGACCAGGCTCTTGACTCCTGTAACAGTGAAAACGGACTGTCGACGCCAGGGGAGTCTTCGAGCCATCGAGTCTGTTCCTGCAATCTAAAAGCCATTAACAGGCTGAAAGGATCTACCATCTGTAATTTCAGCCCCTGACCGCAGGGATAGAGGGAGGGTTGGTCTGGACAAACCTAGAAACAAGCAGGACTGTTGTTCACACGATACTGTAGCCCAGAAAATGAACGGGGGCGGCGTAGATGGTGTGTGGGCATGTGGAGCTGTGAGCAAACACACAAAAGAGTACTTGGATATTTAGTGAAAAAGATCAAATAGCGATGAGCGCCCACAAAAATACCAGAAGATTTAATTCCATGTAGAAATATTTTTTCAAAATGAAACTATATGAAAACCAACAATGAATAGTGTTTACTTCTTAGAATCATCTCACCTCTACATTAATAAAAGGAAAAGTTAAAGTTAAGTCAAGACCAATTTCCTTTAAACTCAATTATCTAATTGGTCAGGATGGACAAAGATCACATATGTACAAGGGATCATTCTGGGAACTGATATTGAAATAGTCTTATTTTCAATACAAAAACAATGACCTATCGGTGTTCTCAGCTTTCAAAAATACGTACGATTTACTGGCATCACGAGAGAACAAACATTTTGTCAACAATACACTCCCAGAAGACCATTTACTTTATTAAAATGATCTCTTTAAGAAGATAAAGTAGCTGAATCTCCCATTTGAGTGCCACACTTTTCATAGTGGATTTTGAGAGTCAAAAATCAGGGAGTAAGATATAAATAATTTCATCCTCTTAAAACCCTTCTGCTCAGAGCAGAGAAGAGGGGCAGTGGGCTCCCCCGTTGTGTAGAAAGGTAACACAAATAACACTGTTCCGAGGGATAGCGGCTGGCCTGGGCGTGGGGCTTGGGGGAGGGGGGAGACCAGAGGGGAGGGGTCTGAAAACGTTCAGGGATCCTTAGGCTGAGGCAGCTGGCACGACAGGCATCCCCCTGGGAGGATGCACGAGGCCCAGCCTCACTCAGCCATCTCAGGGGTCCCGGGTCCATGTGAGGGGCCCAGAAGCAGCCCTCAGAGGAGGGGACAAAAAAGATAAGGGGATAGGAGGAGGAGTGCTGAAGGCAATGACAACCTGGGAGGGTGCCACCAGGTGGTGGCCAGCAGTGCTGTGAGTGACACCTATCTGCCCAGCTGGGGGTGACGGCACCTGGACTCCAGCGAAGGGTTCTGGGGGACAGTCTTCCTGCTGTGTGGTCTCCAACCTCGATTGTCTTGCCCTCATGATTCTATGGCCTAACGTTTTTTAATCATTTATTTTCTGCTGAAATCAGCAGGGGTGGTTTCTGTCACTGTGACTACAGACCCCGGGTGAAGCCAGTGGGTACTCTGGCCCCTCCTTTGTACCCCAGGTCAGGGGTGGCCCCCTGCCAACAGCTCCTGACAACTCAGGGTGCTCAGGACATCTGCTTCCTCCTGCCTTGACTCACTGCATGGGCTAGTTGGACGCTCAGAGAGCTTCTGAAAGTGTGTCCCAGTGTTAGCGACCCTGACACTCCTCATGTCTGAGGACACCGTGACCCAACGATTTCCAAGTGTTTATTCCTTCACTTGAGGAGATATTGTCCACAGAGGTCCCAGGAGAAGAGGAGTCCATCTCCAATGCCCAACATCCAAATGGGCCTCAAGTGGCATGGCTTTGCCCATGGGCCAGAAGAAGTGATGATGGGGCTGGCAGTTTGAGGAGAGCCTGGCTGCAGCGACTTGTCCGTCCCTGGACCAGCGCCCTCCTCCATCCCCCTCATCCCCTGGACCAGCGCCCTCCTCCACCCCCCTTCATCCCCTGGACCAGTGCCCTCCTCCATTCCCTTCATCCCCTGGACCAGCGCCCTCCTCCATCCCCCTCATCCCCTGGACCAGCACCCTCCTCCATTCCCCTTCATCCCCTGGACCAGCACCCTCCTCCATCCCCCTCATCCCCTGGACCAGCACCCTCCTCCATCCCCTTCATCCCCTGGACCAGCGCCCTCCTCCATCCCCCTCATCCCCTGGACCAGCGCCCTCCTCCACCCCCCTTCATCCCCTGGACCAGCGCCCTCCTCCATCCCCCTCATCCCCTGGACCAGCACCCTCCTCCACCGCCCTTCCTCCCCTGGACCAGCGCCCTCCTCCATCCCCTCATCCCCTGGACCCGCACCCTCCGCCATCCCCTTCATCCCCTGGACCAGCGCCCTCCTCCACCGCCCTTCATCCCCTGGACCAGCACCCTCCTCCATCCCCCTCATCCCCTGGACCAGCGCCCTCCTCCATCCCCCTCATCCCCTGGACCAGCACCCTCCTCCATCCCCTTCATCCCCTGGACCAGCGCCCTCCTCCATCCCCCTCATCCCCTCGACCAGCACCCCCCTCCATCCCCCTCATCCCCTGGACCAGCCCCCTCCTCCATCCCCCTCATCCCCTGGACCAGCACCCTCCTCCATCCCCCTCATCCCCTGGACCAGCACCCTCCTCCATCCCCCTCATCCCCTGGACCAGCACCCTCCTCCATCCCCCTTCATCCCCTGGCCCAGCGCCCTCCTCCATCCCCTCATCCCCTGGACCAGCACCCTCCTCCATCCCCCTCATCCCCTGGACCAGCACCCTCCTCCATCCCCTTCATCCCCTGGACCCGCACCCTCCTCCATCCCCCACATCCCCTCGACCAGCACCCTCCTCCATTCCTCTCATCCCCTGGACCAGCACCCTCCTCCATCCCCCTCATCCCCTGGACCAGCACCCTCCTCCATCCCCCTCATCCCCTGGACCAGCACCCTCCTCCATCCCCCTCATCCCCTGGACCAGCACCCTCCTCCATCCCCCTCATCCCCTGGACCAGCACCCTCCTCAATCCCCATCATCCCCTGGACCAGCCCCCGCCTCCATCCCCCTCATCCCCTGGACCAGCACCCTCCTCCATCCCCCTCATCCCCTGGACCAGCACCCTCCTCCATCCCCCTCATCCCCTGGACCAGCGCCCTCCTCCATCCCCCTCATCCCCTGGACCAGCGCCCTCCTCCATCCCCTCATCCCCAGGACCAGCGCCCTCCTCCATCCCCCTCATCCCCTGGACCAGCGCCCTCCTCCATCCCCCTCATCCCCTGGACCAGCGCCCTCCTCCATCCCCTCATCCCCTGGACCAGCGCCCTCCTCCATCCCCCTCATCCCCTGGACCAGCGCCCTCCTCCATCCCCCTCATCCCCTGGACCAGCGCCCTCCTCCATCCCCCTCATCCCCTGGACCAGCGCCCTCCTCCATCCCCCTCATCCCCTGGACCAGCGCCCTCCTCCATCCCCCTCATCCCCTGGACCAGCCCCCTCCTCCATCCCCTCATCCCCATCCCCCCTCATCCCCTGGACCAGCGCCCTCCTCCATCCCCCTCATCCCCTGGACCAGCGCCCTCCTCCATCCCCCTCATCCCCTGGACCAGCGCCCTCCTCCATCCCCCTCATCCCCTGGACCAGCGCCCTCCTCCATCCCCCTCATCCCCTGGACCAGCGCCCTCCTCCATCCCCCTCATCCCCTGGACCAGCGCCCTCCTCCATCCCCCTCATCCCCTGGACCAGCGCCCTCCTCCATCCCCTCATCCCCTGGACCAGCGCCCTCCTCCATCCCCTCATCCCCTGGACCAGCACCCTCCTCCATCCCCCTCAGCCCCTGGACCAGTGCCCTCCTCCATTCCCCTTCATCCCCTGGACCAGCGCCCTCCTCCATCCCCCTCATCCCCTGGACCAGCGCCCTCCTCCATCCCCCTCATCCCCTGGACCAGCGCCCTCCTCCATCCCCCTCATCCCCTGGACCAGCACCCTCCTCCATCCCCCTCATCCCCTGGACCAGCACCCTCCTCCATTCCCCTTCATCCCCTGGACCAGCACCCTCCTCCATCCCCCTCATCCCCTGGACCAGTGCCCTCCTCCATCCCCCTCATCCCCTGGACCAGCGCCCTCCTCCATTCCCCTTCATCCCCTGGACCAGCGCCCACCTCCATCCCCTTCATCCCCAGCACCAGCCCCCTCCTCCAGTCCCCTTCATCCCCTGGACCAGCACCCTCCTCCATCCCCCTCATCCCCTGGACCAGCGCCCTCCTCCATCCCCCTCATTCCCTGGACCAGTGCCCTCCTCCATTCCCCTTCATCCCCTGGACCAGCACCGTCCTCCATCCCCCTCATCCCCTGGACCAGCACCCTCCTCCATCCCCCTCATCCCCTGGACCAGCACCCTCCTCCATCCCCGTCATCCCCTGGACCAGCGCCCTCCTCCATCCCCCTTCATCCCCTGGACCAGCACCCTCCTCCATCCCCCTCATCCCCTGGACCAGCACCCTCCTCCATCCCCCTCATCCCCTGGACCAGTGCCCTCCTCCATTCCCCTTCATCCCCTGGACCAGCACCGTCCTCCATCCCCCTCATCCCCTGGACCAGCACCGTCCTCCATCCCCCTCATCCCCTGGACCAGCACCCTCCTCCATCCCCTTCATCCCCTGGACCAGCGCCCTCCTCCATCCCCCTCATCCCCTGGACCAGCACCCTCCTCCATCCCCTTCATCCCCTGGACCAGCGCCCTCCTCCATCCCCCTTCATCCCCTGGACCAGCGCCCTCCTCCATCCCCCTCATCCCCTGGACCAGCACCCTCCTCCATCCCCTTCTGGTACAAACAGGCCTGTCTTGTCTGTAAGATTGCAAGCACTTTGCTTAGAACACCTCTGAGTCAAGATCCTTGTGGTGAATTTGACCTTTTCTGACACTGTTGATGGAAATTAGCAGTGAAAAGTCATCGCAGGGGTTTGAAAGAGTGAGCACTTGCTTACTTTTCATGAGGGCAGTGGCTGGGCCACATCAGGATGGCCCTCACCAAACCCATATGATATTTTACACAAAGAGAGAGGAATCAGGGAAGCAAGTGACATCATGTGAAGTCTTGGGCTGCCAGGAAGCCAGGGGGCCCGTGACGTCAGCACTGACTGGAGGCTTGAGATGTGTCAAGAGAAGCCACGTCGTGTGGAAGTGCAGCGAGGCAGAGCACGGGCATATGGACTTAAGGCGTTTGGAAATGCCTCCCTGGACACCAAGGACATTATTGGGTGGCAGCTGACTTGTCTCCATGGACCCGGCTGCCTCTCTTCCTGTCCTTGGCTTGGCCAACCACCATCCCCTTTATGAAAACAAAAGAGACATTAATGTAAAGAGATGGGAGTAAATGTAAAGATGAAAGAGAATTCTACCAAATAACAGAAACAAACACCCAAAGCAAGACCCCCTGGTGCTCGACAGGCTGCGCCACATCCCAGGTAGCAGGACAGGAAACCTGGCGCTCAGTCCCGGAACCAATGTCGGCATTTGGAATGGGTCACTCTCTGTGTTTTTCTGAAGATATTTTGTGTTAGAACAGGTACAAATAAATTTGAAGTTTCACATCAAATAATTAGAAGAATCTGTATAGATTCCAGATCACCGGGTACCAGGGTTGGATAGTACTGCTAAGCCCCAGGAATAGAAATGCCACATGCATGAGGAATTTGGGTTATCAGACCATCCTCACACCTAAGGAACAAATTCTACCCCCTTTACCTGTTAGGGGACATCTTTCATTCCTTCGTGTACATTTAGAAGCAGTTTCAGAAAAGAAGCCAGCTCCAGGATTATGGGAGCTTTGGCGAAGATGCCTGCTGTCAAGCCTTAGTCACCATAAACTGACATTTGAAATTCAGTAAAAGCCTGCTATGTGATAAATTGAGGATGGTCACCAGGTTCAATTGGAGGGAGAAGAGAAATTAAAATATAAATACAATTTACAGTTAAATCAGAAGGCAATATTAATCAAATGAAAGAAAGACAGCTAATTAGAAAAATCATGAAAAACGAAATGTGTAGTTGTCTTGCATAGATTTGTCGACTTTGAGAGCAGAGGGAGACATGGAGGCTGCGTGAGGAGGCAGAGCTGTTTCCTCCAGAAACCCGCGGATTAGACTCTCCTAGAAGCCGGGGTTAGTTATCTCCCCTTCTCATCCTTCTCTGCTCTTTCCCAAATGTGGCCAGGTTCCCTTTCCGTTTAGCGTTAAAAAGCATTAAAAAGTCTTTTAGCATTAGCCTTTTTAACATATGTTTAGAATTGGGATTTTAGTTGTCTGCACGGCCATTCTGAGCAAGTGGTTTTGGCTTGACTTTTACTTCTGCGATTTTTAAAATTAAATTTGTTGGAGTGACATTGGTTAATAACATGATATAAATTTCAGGTGTACAACTTTGTAACGTGCATCTCTTGTGTGCTCACCACCCAAAATCTGTCCGTTTTCATGTCACTCTCCCGGACCGAGTACCTTCCCTCTGCCCGGGCCCTCCGCTGGACAGGGTCATCAGCCAGTGGTGATGGCGACACCCAGGGGGCCAAGCGGGGGCTTTCCTTTGGTTTGCAGTCTTTGGCTAATATTTCCCTGAGAACGGCAGTGGGTCCGCAGTTTTGTTTTGTTTCCAGCTCTTTTCCTGGGCCCCAGTCATGCACTTCCTGTTGATGAGCGTGCAGTCTCCACTCCCTGTAGGAGCCGAGATCCTGGGTGTCACTGCCACCCCCTCCGAGACCAGCGGGGTCCTGGCTCAGTCTGTGCTCGTGGGCCTGTGTTGCTTCTCCATTTGTGGTCCATGGGCAGATGTGGCTCTGTTCTGGTCTTCACTTTTTTCATCTCATTGGCCACTGTTTTGTTTTGGAGCTACATCAAAGCTAGAACTTACTGCTCTGACCTGGCCTCATTCTAGAGACAAACGAATATATTAATCTAGCCCTCTACTACAAAGAATCGATGTTAGCACACAGTTTCTACGTTATGCTTCTTCAGCTTGGCATGGGCACAGGTATGCCAGTCTTTCCCAATACTTTTGACAAGGTACACTTCAAAATTTCTATTGCTTTTCTTCCAGAATACTCTCTTAGAAAACAATGTTCCCTCCTTACCAGGACTCATAGTCCAATGTCATACTCTTCACCTTGGAATTCACAGCTCAGACGAACAGTTCGATGTCCCTGACTCCATGAGGACACCTGCCCACACACGGGAAAGGTCACTGAATCTGCAGAATGGATTCTGTATTCACACCTGCTGCGGGGCTTTCACACTGGCAGTGTGCAAACTTATTACTTTTGAGGAAGATTAAATTGATTGACACTTGTAGCAACATACTGGAGGCATACCCTTAAGTCAAAAAGAAGCCAAGACTGATGGGCTATCTTGAAAAGCACTGCTTGAACAGTTTATTTGGAAATACACAAAGAATAACACATTTGGTATCGCAAGACACTGCAAAGCTTTTCAGGTTTGGAAGTGCCATTCTTTCATGCTCAGGAGCCGTTTTAGGCTCGCAGGAACTAGCCATATACAGGTACTATGATAATTAGAGGTGTCAGGATGCTGATGGAGACAGAGGAGGAAGCTGAGGCATGCATCTGCGTCCGTCAGTGACGTGGTGCTTCGTGGGAAGTCTCCATCAGGAGGAGCCCAGCGCTTCTCCCGCAGGAAGGCTCTGTGTCTGCCTTGCAGCTGCACACACACAGACTAATTTCTTGTTGCCCAATTGCATGAGGGGTGTGTACACTTCACAGAAGCAAAACAAATTGAAAATTAAAAAACACTTTTCATTTGGTAAATGAGTCCCTAAATTCATGTTTGGTGTCAAGTTAGACAGAGTTTCTAATCAGCACATCAAGAACACAAAGCAGAAAAAAAAAAAAGCTTAAGTAGTTTTAGAATGTTGGTCAGTTGAAATTTAAATAAACATGACTATTACTACTAATTCATGAAACAGGACTGAGAGCACCTTTCAGCAGGGTGCATATGGATGGCACAGTGCGGTGGGGTTAGCCTGAGCTGGACAGCGTTTGGGGAGTAGGGCCAGCATGGGCCAGCGTGGCCAGGAGAGAAAGCGAGAGCTCCCTGGGCGTGACGGTTCAGCTGTGCTTGCTTGGGGCTGGCACTGGATGGCGGCCGGGCTGCCAATTCTACCTGCCTCATCAGAGTCCGGGTTCACTCCCTCAAATGGCAAGCAGCACCTCTGAGAGCCTGGCATGACCCTGCAGCCAGAGCTCCCTGAACAAAGGCACGTCCAAGGGCAAGTGGTAAAGTAGCAGGTCCCTGAAACCACGCTGCCAAAGCTTTTGGTGGTAAAGCTGTTTCTCATGAAAATCTTGCATCTCTGTACAGAAATTAAGCCAATAAAAAATGCATGGTGGAAGGTGGGTGCCAGGTTTCTCACTGCTAAATGGGAGGTTACAGAAAAAGATAGATATATAGATGATAGATAATGAATAGGTGATGGGTGGATGGATATTAAGATAAATGAAGATGATAGAGAGATTAGATTAGATAGACAGATGATAGATCACAATGGATGGATAAGTAGGTAGGTAGATGATAGATGAATAGATGATAGAGATAGATAGATAGATAGATAGATAGATAGATAGATAGATAGATAGATATAGAGATAGATATAGAGATAGATAGATAGATGATAGATAGATAGATAGATAGATAGATAGATAGATAGATAGATAGATACTTGATAGAGATAGAGAGATGATAATAGAGAGATGGATAGATGGATGGTTGGGTGGAATAATGGAGGGGAGAGAGAGGGAGAGAGAGAAAAAGAGACTGAGATGGAAGAGTTTACATACATATGTTGGGCTAGCTGTTGAATGGCCTAGAAGTATGGGGAACTCCTTTGCACATCTGGCACCTAGGTCCAGGCTATACATAAGCCTGCGGCACCTTGTAGTGACAGGAAGTATGAAAATGTTAAATAACAAGGAAAAGAAAAGTGCCCTTGACGATGGGGGTGTCTTAAGGTGATGCAGGAACAACTGAAAGAGCCCCGGTGGCTGCAGTCGGAACAACCTGAGCCACAAAATAAGTATAATCCATGATGCTGGGTTGTAGCCTGACTATAAAATAAATATCAGTGAGTCCATACTGATATAAAGATGTAATCGAAAAATAAATGGGAGAGAAGGGGCACATTTTCAGACCAGGATCCAAATAAGTTATATAGCTGCTTCCCCTCAGGGAGATGGAACGTAACTCCCTACCCTCTAGGAGTGGTCTGTGCTTAGTAAGCTGTTCCCCAAAAGTACAGCATGGAGTGAAAGAGGGGAGTAACCAACAGACAGGGGCTCAGTGAGGCCATCGTGGTCATCGGCGATGAGTCACGTAGGCACCTAGATGTACCTGGAGGTGATGACAACGGCCCTCTAGTGCTGGGGCTCCCTCCCCAAACCCATAAATCCTCGTCATATGAAAAGCATCAGACTCACTCCAGCTGAGAGGCCTGCTGGTGACATGTGACAGTCCTCCTCCACACCAAGGACATTGAGAGCAGTCACAGTGCAGGGGAGCCCAAGGAGACATGCATGTTTACCGAGTGTTACATGATATCCTAGATGGAGTCAGGGGATAGAAGGACCGCCATGAGGGAAAGGCTGGTGGGGCCCACCGAAGGGTGGCATGTCATTAATAGTGGTGTCTTGATGTAAGTTCCTCCGTTGTGACAAACGCACGCTTGTCATGTTGGATGGTAACCCTGGGGGGAAACCGTTGATGGGCAGGCAACAAATCTTCCTAGTATCTTTGTGACTTTTTTGTAAATCTTAATTGTTCTACAATAAAAAGTTCACTTAAATACAAGAAGCTAAAGCTGTAGAAAGGAACTATCTGTTCTCAGGGTTCGGGCTTCCTTTCTCCGTCTTGCGGTGCTGTCCTCTCTGCCTGGTTCTATCGATCTATCACTTTCCTGTTGGGGGGGTGTCTGGAATCTTCTGGTGATAGCCGGGACGCCTGTGTGGAGAGCGGCTGCCTCCTCCTGCTGGTGTCTGTGCCATGTGAAGAAAGCTGGCAGACAGTCCGTGTCCTTCGGGCTTCCTGTGCCCAGCTAAGGGGGCAGCACTTCTGTGAGCGCCCATCCTTGGGTACATGGGTTCAGGGGTCAAGGGCAGAGAGGGATTTTGGGGCACAACCAGGCTCTCCTGGATCACAGGAGGTTTACACACCAGTAAACATTTTCTGTTTTAATGATACCTAGACCTTGTATTCTGCCTCAGAAAACCCAGTTGATAATTCTGAAAGATGTGTTTGAATTTTATTTCATGTTGGCTTAGAACGAGCGTTCTCTTTCTTTGCAACTTTATAAAAGAGCAAGAATCCAGCTGAAAAGTGAGGGACGTGTGACATTCTCACTTGGTGCAGGCGGGAAAATTGTTAATTTCAGTCCCGATGACAGTTTCTCAGGGAACAATGGTCTCCAGGAGTTGACACGGGGCAGTAATGAGTGAGTGAAGGAGAACTGAGTCATCGCCGTGCAGGCAATCACGGAGAACATCGACTCTCTTCCAGCCAAAATTCTATTAATACTCGTGTCAGCGCAGAGAGTGAATCGCAGCGTGCCACGCTGCAGCGCTGCCGGGAGAAAATGAAGACCATCCTCAGGGACAGACTTCTCTTTTTCTCCGAGAGAGTCTTCATTATTCAGGCATTGTGGTACTTTTCCTGTATTTGTGTAAAGATTAAATTGCACATGATTTCTAATGTTTCTGCTACTTGGACTGTCATAGGTCGATGACCTTCATGCGAGCGAGATAATAGAAACATCGTCTGAGCCCAGCTACCGCAGCCCTTCCACAGCTCACTACTTCCCCATTGTTATAAGTCGAAAGCAATTAAATAAAAATGGGAGATAAGGCATCCCGAGCCTCCTGAGGATTTCACAGGTATCCTTACGTGGCCGTACTTCAGCGCGGTGAGTGCTATTGTCTGGAGGGGTGAACACCAGAAACGCGTGCGAGCAGCCTGCATTACGGAAGGACAGAAACATGGAGAGATTGGGGGCCAGCCCCGAGCCTCAAGAAACTGGCTCTGCACACGCGTGGGGCTTCTGCTTGGGAGTCCTCATGACCCCAAGTGTTGGCGCCATGTCCACGTTGCTCAATTTCCCCCTCTCCCTGTCACATACAAATTTAATCAGTATTTGGTCAGCCCATCCCGGAAACAAAATAGTAAGAAAATATTCTGCATTGTTCCATCTTTTTAATGGCTTCTCCAATGGTAGGGATTTCTCTGATAGTTAATATTTAGTAAGAATTGTCATAATAAATCATACTTATTATGACCATACTTACCTGGGGAGTGTATGTTAAAATTTACATGCAGACAAGTATCTAACTCAGACAAAATGGCAGTGCCACTATTGATAAAATCCAATTTCTGTAGAACTAAGAAATTCTTCAGTTTCCCTGTGTTTCTCCCAGCTGGCATCATCCCTTTGCCCACTTCAGACTGAGTAAAAAGAACGTCCCTCTAACTGACCCAGTTCCTCCTTTGACTGATCTAAAACCCCATCTTCCTCCAATTCTGACCAGACAGTTTGAAGGTTCTCCCTCCAGGGGATCAGGGTTTTTAGGGGTGACCTTAAAACCCTGAGCCCATGTCCTGCGTGCACTCCTTCAGGACCCCTGCCTTCTATTCCACCTGTTACTCTCTAAGGTGTGGCCCCCTGCCCTCAGCTGGCCTGTGTTCCCAACAGCTAATACACTTAGCACTACTGAAAGGTATGACTAAAACCATCACAGTGGCACTTTATGCTATGTGCTTTTTACCTCAATGAAGAAAAAAAAATGCTTCTTCTGAGGTTGGATAACCACGGCACTTTGGATGTGGGCAGGATGACCTGGGAATAAACTGTTCCTTTATTCAGTCAACAGACACTTGTAAAGTGACAGGCATCAGGCCCTCTGTCCGACTGTAGGGATAGCATTGTCAGCTAAACAGGCTTGTTTCTGTCTTTGGGAGCTTACAGCTGGTAAGGAGGTAGAAGTTGATCTAATCACCACCCACATATTTAATTTTAATTGTGATAAGTGCTCCTAAGGGTTAAACCTGAGTGTATGAGGTCTGGTAGTAGGCACAGGAGTCAGGCCAGCCTTTGGGCTGAGATTTAAAGTTGCTGGGAGTAAGTGCAGGGAGAGGAGTGCAGGCACGAGGGTGGGAAAGCTTCAGACAGGCGTCTGCAGGCGCAATGCTGAGCAGAGGCGGGGGCAGGGAGCCCACCGTCTGCAGTGCCCCGCGGAGGGCAGAGGGCACCATGCAAGCAGTTCCTGGCCTGGCCGGCTCACACAAGCTCTCCAGGTTTGTCAAGAAGGTTGGTCTGTAGCCTAAGAAGCTGGGAAACCGTGGAAGGTTCTTACAACGGAGTGACCATCTGTGTGCCCCTAAAAATTCACATGCTGTACCTACCCCCCAAAAGTGATGGTGTTAGGAGGTGTGGCCTTCAGGAGGTGACCAGGTCCTGAGGCTGCAGCCCCCCGGGATAGGGTTCGTACCCTTAGAAGGAGACAGGAGAGCTCCTGCAGCCGGCCGGCCGTGGTCCATCCACAGGAAGGACCCTCACCAGCGCAGGACCACGCGGGCATCCAGCCTCCATAACTGTGAGGCATACATGCTGACAGGACGCCCAGTCTGTGGCGCTTTGTGATAGCGGGCCGAACGGACTGAGAGAGACCCTGTCACGGGAATTACGAGACGTGGGCGCAGAGGGGAAACCTGGGCTCTGAGAAGGTGATAGGGGTGCTGCGATGGACCCGCGGGGTTCTGTGGGGAGTGCCCGTGACTGACTCGGGTTTATGCTCAGATGGGCTCGGATGCTTCTCCCAGAAGGACAACCAGCTAGGCAGGGGAGCCCCTCAGATGAAAACACACGTCTCAAGGCACTTTCGAACCGAGCTCTGAGAGAGAGGGTTGAAAAAATGGATCTGTGCTTCATTGTGAACCCCTGATTCTCAGCTCAATGACACCGTTCCCTGCTGTACAGCACACTTTGCTGACATGTCTACATGTGTCTCCATCACCTCCATGTACTCCCACATCACACACATGTGTCTCTTATTGTACGCTTTCCCTTAAGGAGTTTCAGTGAGTTCTCACCGTGGCCAGGTGCTTGTAAAGAACAGGACAAGTGCGTTCCTTCATCGCAGTGAAGGGCCCTGGCCCAGGGGCGTCTTCCCTGAGGGATTCCCTGAGGGTTTGGCCCAGTGTGTCCACCCCGGGGGGAGGCCTCCTCACTCAAGGGCGTCCGAAGGCAGAACGCTGACAGTTTGCAGCCAAACTGTAAGAGTGAGGAGGGCCGTGAGGCGTGCGCAGAACCAGCGGCGCCCAGGCCGGCTGCTTGGACCACTGCCCACGGGTCAGTGCACACCGCGGGGGCCTGTGGCTCCGTCACCGAAGGTGGCTGTCCACGGCAGCGACCCTCTGCTTGGACACGAAGCTTCCCTTCTGGCACCCCTCTGTCTTTCTAGGGGCCCCTGCCTCCAGGTGCTCAGGGCGGGGCAGGAGAGACCTGTGTCCGGGTCCCCTGGCCGCAGCACCTGTGCCGCAAGCATGGTCGCCGCAAACGCTTTCGCCCTATAGCTAATTGGCTGCAAGGCAGTTTTGCTGTAAAAAAGATAGTGTCACTCTGGTTGACAGTTCAGGTTGTTTTGTTTGATTGTTCGCTTTCATTTCTCCATTGACCAAGCTCTCAACAGTTTCTCCCATTTTTATGTTCTACATAACACTTAGCTAGCCCTCATGATGATGGCCTGACAAGGAGGTGTGTGATGATGGCCTTGCACTTAGCATTTCCGATGCCCTCAGTGGACGTGCAATGCACCTTTTAAAAAGCAAATAAAAAGTGAACAAAGACAGTGGGGCTTAGTACAGACTCTGATAACGCCCCAAATCCCAAGGCTTAGCGTTTACAGGGGCTCATATGCGCGGCGTCCCGTGAGTGGGCGGGTGGCGCAGGCCCCCTCCACCCGCAACGGGCACCCTCAGCCTGCCAGCTTCCTCGCACAGCTCGCTGCAGCCCGAGTGGCGGCACAGGCACAGCGAAAGCAGACCCTCTCCAGGGCAGGTGATCATTTCCCTGGAGTGTTTTATTTTTTTTTGAGGGCAGTGTCACTGACCCTCACCTGTGGGACCCGAACCGGGGCCTCTGGTTTCCCAAGCCAGCGCTTAACCGCTGCGCCACTCAGCCGGCCCTCCCTGGAGTGTTTTAATGTTGATAATATTAAATAGTAAACACATGTTCCAAAAATTCTTTTAAAAGCCAGTATTTGTCATTTTCGACATGCTTAAGATCTGTACCACCTTGAAAAATCGCTTGGGAAAGGAGGAATTAGACTGAAGAATCAGACTTTGGACGAAGGTGGAAGCTAAAATCCTGAGGTCCCAGCCCCGCTGACAGTGCAGCTGCCTTTTTCTTCAGCCTGTGCTTCTGAGGACGTGTGTGCCCCCAGGGCCTCTGCCCATGCGTCACCTACAGGACCCCCATCCCCTCTGTAGGGAGCGGAAGCCCCCTGTCCCCAGCTCCACTATTAGGTATCTGTTGCCCCCCAATTTCATTTTCCAAATCCTGATTGAAAACAGTTAAAAATTAATAGAAAATTCAAGGTATATGCAGCTCACTTTTGTCTGTCTATTTCCCTAAGCAACATTCAATTTAATGACATATTAAACAGAGTCAGATAATGGCTGTTAGACTTAATGGTAATATAGACACATGGCAGAAAACTTGCAGGGTTTCTTTAATAAATTCACAATATCCACTGAAACTTGACCGGAAAGCTTTCGACTATAATTCTGTGCGTGTGTGTAATTCTGGGTCTGTGTGTACGTCTCCGCGTGGAGGCCCCGCGGCGCAGTGCCACGTCCCTGGCTCTGTCCCCGCCTCTGGTCTCAGATCCTCTCTGGTTTCTGTCCAAGGCCCTGTGTCTCTATGATGTCCACAGGCTGACTTCATTACTGTATGTCATCCAGTCCAAAGTCAAACCTGATCAAATAAAGGCCAAAAACTAAAAGCAGAGAAGTGGCTAGCTGCACTCTTTCTTGGTGAATTACAATGAGCAAATAGATAAATAGATGACCCTTCATTGTTCCTATCATTCAAAAAAAATAGGGGGACGCAGGCCACTCGGAGGATTTTCCCTAATCAGTCACATCCATCCGCAGCCTTTGTTTAGCCAGTGGGCGCGCGGCCCCCTCCGCGGCGAGCGTGTGTGTCGTGGCTCCTGAAAGCCCACAAGCCCATAGGTCAGAGAACAGGGTTTTGATGGATTATGGGATTGTAACTGTCCCTGCCAGTTGACATCTTTTATTGGCTGGGAGGATGAGCCTGTAAACCTTTATATAATTATTGTATTAACGGCACTGTGCCTCTGTGTGGCTGGTGCTTGTTCAGGGATCAATGTGAAGATCATTTCAAAAATGAATAGTAAGTATTGATCGTCCCATGGTGGAGCCTTATCAGTGGCTGAGGCCGGGGACTGCAGATTATAACTTCAATGTCATTTATGATGATTTGATGCGTATTGCCAAGGAGCGATTTAAACAAAGGGCTGATTTAATTCACAGTGGATTTTTGTCGTGTGATGGGTAATACATCACAATCTATGTAATTTTTAGAAATGAACACATGTTGGCAGTAGTTCAGGGCAGTTCCTGGGAGAGCTGGGAATGACCAGGGAGGGTCCGCCGGCCGCAGCCGCTCTGAATGATTGGGCTTTGCTTGATTCTGGCATTCACCTGACCTTGGGGCCGTTGCCGGCAGCTGCTGGTTAATTTTCTTCACTGAGGACACAGTTTAACTTTCTATCTGTCTGCCAATTACCTGACATTTTCAACTTATCACCTTCTATTTTTTAAATGATTGCAGGCACATCCACATTTTGACATTTTTTTTACAGCAAGTATTCATTTTATTCGCTGCTGAGGCATCTCTCTGTCATCCAGCTGCAGTATCCTTTTTTTCTCAGAAAAAAAAAAAAATGATCACCGGTTACGTAAAGCAACAATCCAGCCATTTTTTTTTTTAATTGCTATTTGCAACGCATCCTTGGTGAGGAGCTATCAATGTCCAAATTCCGGCCTGAGACTGGGCGCCCGCGTGCAGACTCACAAGTGGCCTCTTAGGGGAATCGTGCTGAGGGGCGCTTGTTTGAAGAGGTTTCACTCTTTAAAAGCAAATCACTGTAAAGTAAGTCATTAAGGAATATGGGAACAACATGGAGAGATTGATTAAGCTCTCGAAAAGCAGAAAAGTTGGAGCAGCAGCCATGAGTAATAACTTGTCGATTTCGGTTATTGTGATGCTAACAGTATATTTTACACACATTCATTTCAGAGGGAGGGGATGTAGGTGTTTCCAGGCTATTGGATGCAGAGCGCTGGGAGAACATATTAAAGGATTAAACACTAAAAATAGAATCCAGGCTGGGTCTGCAAGAGGCCAGAGTTCTCTGTCTTCACTGGCATCTCCCACGGGGAGGCCTGGTGCCCGTGGCAACCAGCAAGGCACGGCTCCCCACGTCCCTGCCCACCTGCCGGGTCCCCGGTTGGAGCAGCACTGAGGAGGGGAGACCCAGGGTGCCCAGGGCGCCGAGGACCACAGGTGAGGGAAGTAATCCCGTGTCCAAGGTCAGCCTCCACAGGAAATGATTCAGACTCACTCGGTGGTCAAGGAATGCTGTTGGGGGCGCAGTTTCCTCAGTTTATGGATTTCTAATCAGGGGCTGCACCCGAAATCTTGCATCCCAGATCCTGTATCTCAGATCCTGTACCCCAGTCCCTGCGCCCCAGGCCCTGCACCCCAGATCCTGCAGCTGTGATCTATAGCCCAGAGGCTGCACAGGGAACCAGCATTTAGGAAAACTCTTGTGAGATACTGTCTTTTGAATTTTTACCTTATTTTTTTTTTTTTGACATTTTAAATCTCTGTGTACTAAAAGTAGTCCCAAGGCCCTAACATTCCCTTTCTATGAGCTCATGGTGAAAATCCTTCTGTTTTCTTTTACACAGTTCACCTACATCGCCTGTTTTCAAGTTGTATTCTTCTCTGTCACTGTGAGTGAGATGCCCATTATACTCTCCACCCCACCCTGACTGCGTTTCCCAGTCCTCATGGCCTCATGGGCCCCCACACAGGTCCTGTCTCTGAGTTTCCTCCTCCTGTCCTTAAGTACATTTTTCTCTTACCTGCGAGAGAACACTGGTGCTGTCTTCCATCTTTCCTCTCAGTGGCCCCAAACTCCATCAAAGAAGGCATCACCACACCCCATTCTATTGCAAGCAGACCACGTGTGAAAGATTTGGGGTGACCCTTCCTGGCTTTGGGGTCACCCCCCCATGTGAAGGGTCCTGTTTGTCCCAGCCCTGACCTTTGCCATGCTGACTCCTGGCTACGGAAGCTCCTGTTTAGCAGCCAGGAGCAGGCTTGTTACTGTTTCCTCTGAAGAAACTTCTAGAATACTGCTGTTTCTTCACATGAAGCTGTTGTATTCTCCAGCTTTGATTTTTGACTTACAGTCTAGAGTTTGACTTTTTATCATAAGACGTTGAAATACATTTACTACAACAGATTTGCCAGGATGCTACATCCTGGGGCTGCAGAGACAAGCTGGCGCCCCATCTGTGAAGCTCCTCGCACAGACCGCAGGAGGCGTGTGCTCGTGGGTAAGTTTCACCACGATCAACCAAAGCACAGAAAAGGGCTGCTCATGCAGGTGCGGGGTCAGTGAGAACAGTGGTCTAATCTAGCTGGGACGGCCAGGCCAGGGCGCTTCTCAGGGGAGTGTGGACAAGGACGGTGGGCGCTCTGGACAGACAAAGGGCACAGTGCTGAGTCAGGAGAAACCAGCGTGTCGAAGGTGTGAAGTCCCTTTTTTCCACATCCTCACCAGCACTTGTTATTTGCTGTCTTTTGGATACCAGCCATTCTGTCAGGTGTGCAGCGCGAGCTCCTTGTGGTTTTGATTTGCATTTCCCTGATGGTCAGGGATCATCAGCAGTTTGTGCACTGCTGGTGGGAATGCAGATTGGTGCAGCCACTATGAAAAACCATATGGCGGTTCTTCAAAAAATTAACAGAATTACCATATGACCCAGCAATCCCTCTTCTGGGTATTTACTTAAAGGATACAAAAACAGTAATTTGAAAAGATATAGGTTCACTGCAGCATTATTTGTAATGGCCAAGATATGGGAGCAGCCTCGGTGTCCATCAGCAGATGAATGGATAAAGAAGAGGTGGTCCATATATACAGTGGAATGTTAGTCAGCCGTAAAAAGGAGGAAATCCTACCATTTGTGATGACATGGATGGACATAGGGGGTATTGTACTAAGTGAAATAAGACAAAGAAAGGCAAATACCACATGATTTCATTTTCATGTGGAATCTGAAAAACAAAATAAATGAACAAACAAACCAGAAACAGACTTATAGATAACAGAGAACAAACTGATGGTTGCCAATGGGAGGAAGGTGGGAAAAGCTGGGAGGAAAAGGTGAAAGGATTAAGAAGTACACACTTCTGGTGATAAGTCACAGGATGTAGTGTACAGCACAGGGAAATAGTCAACAATATAATAACCTCTTATAATGTCAGATGGGTACTAGACCTATCGTGGTGATCACTTCGTAAGTTATATTATGTTGTTTTAACATAATAGTGTATGTCAACCATACATGCTTTGAAGAAAGATCTGAAATTGCAAGATAGCCCAGAAATCGGGCAAGAAAGAGAGAATCTCAGAACCGCGCGACGGGGGCCTGAAGAAGAGGACCCACAGCAGGCAGTGGGGAAATGGGGGTCATTTTTAGGAACAAGGGTAATTTTCAGTCCCACTCTTTGCATGTTCGACTGTTCTGATGAATTTTCCATTTAATAGCTTCCTAAGCAATCATGTTGGAAAGTTATACCAATAAAATACGATAGTATTTAAATTTCCCCAATTTAAGGCCTCATTACCTCCTGTAACAAGGATACAGTTACAATCTTAGTGCCGTACTGTACTTAAGAGCCAGCACACTTTAATGAGGAAACGCCTTTCGAAGCAGGAGTTTTCAGGCAGTGTTCTAGGGTTCGCAATGTTCCATTTCCAGTGTTAACAGGAGTGAAGTGCAGCTAGCTGACTTTTCAACCTGTGGTATTTCCCCTCCAACATTAGAAAGGTTAATATATGAGGAAAACATATGTTGTATCTTTCTTACCTGTGACTCGTTTTGGTTTGCTTACATTTCTGTATATTCTTGATAATATTGTCCTGCGAGAACATGTCACAGCGAGACATGTGACCTGAAGGATTGGTGTAAATTAAACATTTCTTCTCATTAAATCTCAAAGCGTGGTCTTAAGAAATAAAAGGTTTAATTATTTCAAATAATAATTAGTATTAATAATAACTAATTGTAATCATATTTGAATGATATTTATTACTTAAATGCATTTTATCTTTGCAGCTAGTGTGAAAGGAACCTTATTATTTTATTGTTGTTGTAATTAACAATGGGAATGTTTCCTAAAGTAAACCACACCCTGTGACCACGTGTTCCTCAAGCCACTTCACTTGATGTTTGCGACAGTGGCTCCAGGCATTGCCGTCTCACAGGTGAGGATGTGTGACATGAAGGAAAACGGTCTGTCTAGGGCCACCTCACCTGCCAGGTGTGAGCAGGTCCACACTCAGATCTATTGGACTCCAGACTTCATGTCCCAGGCACTATTTTCCCTCTAAGTGATTACAGCCTAAACAATTTTAGGGAAATAAGAATCTATCTGATCTTTTGAGACCTTGAGCAAAGGAGACTTCATTACGTATCTCCATTACCTATTCTGAAAACATCAGCTCTCGTAGTTGGGGAAAAGAATGACCAAGTTCCACCCTGTGTTTGAATGAGCAGGCTGAAGACGGACCCTGCAGCGAGGGTCCCATGTGTGCCCCATCAATGACTCGCAAAACCACAGGCCCCACTGAGGCACCAAACAAAACACATGTTAACCAAGCACAAGTCAAGCCTCCCTCAGCCTGAGCACAGATGGTCAACCTTGTAGTGTCTGCACCCCCTGATGCCACTGCTGCCGACCCATCTCCGCACCTGGTCCCCTCTAAGCTCGCTGGTCCCCACAAAGGGAACCCTTTGCCTGGGTAAGACAGTTAGCTACCTGAAGTCCAGAAGAGTGTCCCTGTTGCAGGACCCCCATTGCAACCCCGCACCCCAATAAGCCTTCCAAGTAGTCCCTCCTTGATAGGTAGGATTTGCTTTTTACTGGACACGGATCTTTATGAATACAGAATAAAGATCTGTACAGAAACTCATTCTGCTTCTACTGAGCAAACTGCTTCCCTCTTCAGGTGAAGTGATCCCAGCTCTGTCTCCCAGGGCGACACACACACACACACACACACACACACACACACACACGCGCGCGCGCGCCCCCAGTCCCTCTCCTCCAAAGTTTGCACTGCGCGTCGATTCAGGAGTTTGGGAAGACCCAGGACCATGACTGCACATGCCACCAGCTGCTATCATGAGAATGTGGTGGAAGAGTGGCCCTGTGCCCTGTGCATAAGCTCCACGCGGCTCGATCAACTGGAGAAGCTGCTTCCTCCCTAAATGGTCACCAAGTGAAGACGAGTAACAGTGAGGGGCTCAGACAGAGGCGGGGGGCCCGTGATCAGACAGATGACACCGCGGGACACTGCCAGCCCCGGGCCGAGAGCGCCTCGCCTGTGTGTGAGCGTGCACGCATGCCGGCCCTGCTCATCTGTGTTAGTGGAAGGGGTCAGAGAGGCGGATAAATCAATGTATCCGGCTATTCTAAAATAATTACTATTGATCTACCAAAGACTGGAATTCTTGCCTCTGTATTTGAATATCGATATATATGACACCCTGGAAATCCAGTGTCTTTGAAGTAAAGTGAGGATGACACCTTCTAAAAATACCCATCTGCAGTGCACTCCCACTCACTCCGGTGTCCAAAGCCTACCTCCACCCCCCAGAGGGACCCCCTCTTAGAATACGCTGGAAATTCCTCAGTCACGTTCCTGCTAGAAGCTCACAGATGGGACAGTGTGGGGTGATTTCCATAAGGGACTGTTCCCGCAGGCCTGGGTGGCTTGTGCTGGGCTAGCAAATGGGTACAAACTACTTCTAGGACCTAAAAGTTATGAAAAGGGAGAGCTCACTGAGACCTGCTCAGAGAGTGATGGGCGGGTCAGCCTGCAGGGGCGGCGGTTTCCAGCGGGCGTGGGGGGTCCAGCTGCCTTGTTTCCCACAGGAGGAACACGGACCCTGAGGCCACCCTCCTCGTTCCCAGGGCCCCCATCTGTGGAATCCCACTAGAGGACCTGTTAGACCATGGATGACGCCCATCCAGTCGACTCTCCAGGCGCTGAGGGTCGGGGCAGAGCCTAGAGCGAAGCCGAATAGGGGAAAGGAAGACACCCAATGACAGGTGACTCGTGGGCGAGCGTCCGGGCGTCTGTGGAATAAAGCAAAGGCAGGGTTCCAAGATTTAAGAGGTTACGACTCAGTGAAGGAGAATGCCCCCTGCCCACACTGTCCCAGGGCGGTGATGATGGAACCACGTGACTGAAACATAAACAAAGTTGACTTATCTTCATGTGGGAGATCATGGCCACGTTGGTGGGAAAAGGGAACTTTTGGATGGGAGACGAGAATGGGTGTGCTTTAGACAGGTGTCATCAAAGGACACTCACTCTAGCTGAGGGCGCTGAAGAAATACGAATGAATGATTGAAAGAAATGGGAAACGACCTGGTTAAAAGGCTCCTGGTGGCCTGTCCATTGTGTTGTGGAGGCAAGAAGATGAAGTCCTTCCTTTAGGAAGGGTGGCTCAGCGGTGATGTAACAGGGTCGGGTTGAGGTGAGTGACATGGACACTGTAACAGGAGGGCCAATTAAGGAGAGATTGAAATTACATAAAAGACAGAAATGAGACTCTAAGTAAAGTTTTTATGACAGCTGGGGATGTTTCAAAAGGGAGATGATGGAATTTGGTGACCAGTTAAAGGTGGATTTCCAGGAGGGGAACAAGACAGGAAACACTCAGTACTCTTATCACTGGGTCATTAACTAGTAACAAAAGGGGAGAGAAAGAACGCTTTCGAGGGAGGTATACAGGAGTTTTAATTCTTTTTGTTTCTGATCATCCAATTGACAGACATTTTCAATGATCTACAGCAGAGCCAGAAATTTCAAAATGGCCCTAAGTGACTATTCATCACTTCTGGACATAAGCACTGTTCGTTTTTTGTTTGGTTGTTTGGTTGGTTGGGTGTGTGTGTGTGTGTGTGTGTGTGTGTGTGTGTGTGTGTTTTAATTGCTTCTAATACATTCATCCAACAGTAAGTATTACGTATTTGTTGCAGGTATAATTGCCTGTGTAGGAAGTTCAGGACACGATGCCTGGCACCTAGAGGGACCAAAGACCCTTGGCTATGCCCGTGGTGTTTTGCTCAGTAGAAACTGGTCTTGTTTAGTATCCTCGCTGGTCTCTCGCATCTTGAAGCCTACCCAGGCGGCAGCGGCAAATGTTGCAACGCTCCATCTGCATTTCTTCTTTTATTCCTAATCTGCCAGCCGCCAGCATTGCTTGTTTGTTTTGTTTGTTTTTAATGAAACAGGCTCAGAGGAGCCCAGGGCTAGATGACAGCCGATAATTGAGCCTGAGGCAGAGACAGGCGGAGGAAGGGACAGCCGTGGACAGCGGTCTCCGAGCTGTGAGGAGGCCCCCGCGGGTGGCGCGGGACGTCGGAGGCCGCGGAGGCCCACAGCGTCGCCCTCTCAGTGGAGCCGTCTCAGGATGAGGTCTGGGCTGGAAACGCCCCGCTGCGGGGTTTGGGCCGCAGCTGCTGATCAGAGCCGGCCCGGGGTGACTCTGCAGGATGGTGACTCTGCAGGATGGTGACACTGCAGGATGGTGACTCTGCAGGATGGTGACACTGCAGGATGGTGGTGACACTGCAGGATGGTGACACTGCAGGATGGTGACACTGCAGGATGGCAGCGGGTCGGACCAGGAGACACAGGAGCCTAACAGCCAAGGGCTTCTGTCCACGCGCTGTCAGCCTCGGAATATTTACCACGCGACGCTGTCCCCCAAAGGCGGTGTTAGTACCGTTCGATGCATTGATTTCCAGGATGGCACTTGGGGACGGACCGGCCGCCGCTCTCGCTGCGCGTTGGTGCCCGGCCGGGACCGGGGCGCACGGACGCTGCAGGCGGCCTTCTCGGCTGTGGCGCAGGAGCAGCCGGGCCCGGGCGCCAAGCGCAGGCCGCCGGGTTTGCAGGGCAGCGGGCTCCAGAGCCGCCGCCGCTCACCTGTCGCTGGGCCAAGTGCGCAGCGCGTGCCCCGCGGCTCCAAGGGCGGTATTCCCGCGGCCCAGACGAGGGGCAGCTGGTTGTGTTTCAAATAGCTCACCTTACCAAGAATGCTCTTCCTTTCGGTGAAAAGAGCTGTGATTTATTTATTTCCCTCCCTATTATTTGCTATAGACTTTCTCTAGCATCTCCCCTGGAAATCACGTCTCTATTGAAAGCGATCCTGAAATCACAGTGTAATTCGTGTGGGTCGTAGGTTGTGTGTGTCACGGCGCACGCAGGTGTGAGCCGTCTCGGCCGCTCGCCTCCTTCCAGGAGGCAGATGACCCGACACCAAAGGGGACACAACGGGGCAGGCGGCACTTAGAAAAGATTGCGAGGAGACGCTACAAAGAACTAAATTAGTAAAGGAAACTTAATTGTCTTGCCTCCAGCCTTCCTTGGCTCAGTATCCCAATTGAACAGACAAAACTCAGCGTTTTTATAAATGGACTCCAGACTCAGAATGATTCGCTTCCTAACCGTTTTTGGAGAGACGTACTAGCCTCTTTCTTCTTCTTTAGATTTAGAAAGTATTACACCACCTGCATTAAAATATAAATATCTGCACACTCCTTTTTCAGGCAGCCAATTCTGACTTTTTTTCCAACTTAGAAGATGGGAGCAGAGCAATTTTTAAAGGAATAAATTACGTATAGGCGACTCACACAGCACGTATGAAAACACTGCAGAATGCTCCGTCATGCTGCCTGATCGTTTTCATGCACAAGCACCAAGTGTATGTGTCATAATATAGACAGGAAAGAACCAAGCCCATCGTATAATTCTTATCAAGGTACAGAAAACACGACTGAAGTCATTTCTGGAAAACAGACACTCAGGAGAAACGGTGATTAATCGGGAGGGGGGATGGACATTATCTTGGAGATCGTAAATCCACTGCTTTATAGTATTTTCAAATTGCCTCAGACCTCACTTACATGGGGGAGAGAAGAGATCCAACCTAATTTACCTTTACTTTTGTTGGCTCTGTTTTCCCTGACTGCTTACTCAACTTTAAATTAAAGTTGGTAGAATCTTAAGATTTTCAGCCATGTTGCTTGTGAGCTGAAGAAAAGCAAAGTCAATTTATTGGGAAATTGTCTATAGCAGCCTCTTTTCCCACTAGTTCAGCTGTGTATTCACAGTAACTAGTGTATGTGGGCAGATGATGAGTCAGTTTTCTGATGGAAGAGTCCATGGTGAGCAGAGGTGATTGAGGGTCTGGAGAGAGCCAGAGAACTGGGTCAGGCTCAGGGACTTTTTGTCCATCCTCCTCTACGTTACAGGGTAAGAATGGCATGTTTCCATCTCTCGCCATTCCAGACATTTACTATCAGTCAAATCCATGATCCCCATTCTTAAGTTCTGGTGGACACCATGACAAGCTGTGAAAAGACCCAGGAATGATGGAGGCAAAGGGAAGAAAGCAAGCTCAGGTCCAGAAAATGTGTCGACCTCTTAATTGGCCAGTTTAATAATGGAGAGGCTACAATATGGATTGATACATTGATCACTTATGAAAAAAAGTATTAATTTAAATGATTAAAAGAATGTTTATTAGGAAGAGTACCACTGAACTCACTGTCTCTTCTGCAGCTTTATGTGGCACCTGATAGCTGCCACTCCCTTTTTATATATCATGTAGTTGCAGCAGCTCAGTGAGGACTGCTGCATAAAATTAAAATCCTTTAGATAACATTTCTCTAGTTTTGTTGTACTGAGAAAATCACAGGATGTCTGTAGACACAAAATAATGTGGCTGTAAAAAATCAAATAGAAAAATAATACGGCAAAGAATTTTTTAAAGCTGCATGTATACTGGTCATTCTTGCATAGCTTGGCGCATAGCGCTGATATCATGTCAGCCAAAAACACGTGTGGATAGACAGACACCTTGCTGCGGTTTCAGAGGCTGACCGCACGCCCGCCTCACTGAACTGTTAGCCTCTGGGTGTGCACTTTCGCATATTTCACACACACATGTACATACCCATCGCCCCACGCAGCTGTCTGTCCGTCTCCACATGCAGGACTTACCTGCCTGCAGTCCTTGCTGAGCGCTTGCCATATCATTACTAGCTCAGGGGGAATCATTCAAACCAATGCAATTTACTCAATATTGGTCAGTTTGACTCCTGACCCTGGTCCCTCGGCAGTGTATCCTTGGCAACCCTCGCCGTGTGTGAAGTCAGGATGTGCTCATTGGTCTCATCTGTGACAGCTCGCTAACGGCAGCTCAACAGAGCCTGGTCTTTTCACAGAAAATGAGAAATCCAATACTATACAATATTCTGATCAGACTGGTATTTACACCAACAAAGCCACAATCAGGGTGCTTTTCAGGGGCCGCACAGGAGCCAGGGGCCCTTTGCTTAATTTCTTGCATGGATCGTGAAATGGGAGTTATTTTCTGGGTTGTTTCATTGGGGGAGGGAAGGGAGTTAGAGACTGTTCCATCACCTGTTTGTGAGATTGCTTCATCGGAAATGTATGAGCTGAGCCAAAAATTGGGAAATGGACCAGAAAATTCTGTTACAAATACCTCTCAAAGATATCACAGGATGTTTTCATATTTTTATTCTAAATAAGCTTAATTACAGAGAAACCACACTGCATTTACATAACAGAAACCGCAAAAGCGTGCAGTCTCTAGATATAAATGTAATGTCGGCATCACTGAGAAAATTCTGAAAATACCACTTACATAGAGGCCATTGTTGCCAAATAAAAACTCCAGCTCAGTATGATCCGTTTGTAGCTGTACCACATTTCGCAGCAAATTGTGGGGAGATTAGAGATGATGAATTATTGTAAACCGAACAGCTTGACCCACACTTACAGAAAATGGCTAATTGCCTCACACATATCCCCCAAATTTCATGTGAAAGAAACCTCACTTAGCTGATGTTGAAAAATTATTTTAATTTTATGCTTGATTTCCTTTTCGAGATTTGGAAATAACAGTGTTCATTTTCATGCGAAGCAGAATGGCACTATGGAGTCTCACTGGAGGCCTGCTTAACCAAGTGACACCTGAGGCCCCGGGGCAGAGGCAGGATGTGGTAACCAAACACACTCCAGGAATGTGTCCTGTGGGAAAGCTCAAAATAGCGCTGGCAAACCCCGGGGGAGGGAGGCAGAGGGGGGAAGGGAGGCCAGCTCTTCCCCACTTGCCAACAGAACATTCCGCTCAAATTTTCTAGAGAAAAGGACTGTGAACTCCTCCACAAAGGGAGGGATGTGGTGCCCCAGGGTTCTGTGTGTTGAACAGCCCACGGCACAAGGACGCCAACTGAAGGACGCTGTGACCAAAAGGTGCATGACGTGCCGATGGTGATGATTTGGGGGCTATTCCTTTGGCTTTGGGAAAATCTAGGTACACGTAACTGCGGTGAGAGCCCATCGCTGAGGTTCTGCTGAGGGCAGACGCCACCTCCGTGAACGGATCAGTGCGCGTGTGCTGCCTTGTGTCTGACGCATGTGAAAGGTTGGGACTAAGAAGTTGGCAGACCCTTGTTGGCCAGACTTCGAATATTTAAGTGAGTCCCCAGAATCAGCAAGCTGAATTTTACATTGGTCATGTCCTCTTCTGCTATTTCACATTTCTGTTCCCGTTGAACCCACCCTCATCTCTCCTCTTCCTGACCCACTGATTATTTCTAGCAGAAAAAAAGAGAGAGACAGAGAGACAGAGAAGAAAAGAACAAAAGAAGTGGAGTGTGCACACTTGGTGTACACACATCTCACTAGAGACTCTTGTCGGCCCGTGGATGGGACGCCCTGCCATCTCTATGTCGGGGGCTCGCCGCCCTCTTTGGGGTCCATGGCACCCCTCCCACTGTCCGCTTGTCCTGCCCCGGCCACCCAGCCCGTCTTCCGCCTCGTTCCGTCTTTCTTCCTGCAACGTGTTGCGCCCTCAGCCGGGGACCCTGGCCGCCTTCTTTGTCCCTTGGTCCCCCTCCCTTTTCTCAGCTGTGCGCTCAGTGGTGACATTTTCAGGGAATTCAGCCCTGACTCCGATTCCTAACAAGGTTCCACAACCCACACATTATGTGGCAGACACTCCTGTCTTTCTCTTTCAAAGACACATCTTGGAGACGCCACTTACCTGTGTGACTGTCTGATGACAGCACCTTCACTGCCAGACAGCAGTTGCCATCACCTTGACTTTACCTGGAAACCGCCACAAGGTGGCACAAAGGTGGGGCTTGGTTAAAAGGCATCAAATGGATCGGTTTTCTTTTCTCCTCTGGTCCTTTCCCTTTTCGACCCCCAGTTTCCACTTAAGTGTCGCCTCTGCTTTCTAAGAACGCCACCCTGCTGGGCTCCCTCTGGCCACGCTGCTGCGTCTCTGTCTCCTTCTTCAGGTACTGTGGCATGATCCTCCTTATTTCTGAGTGAAATCCCCTGAGAGAGAATGAGAGACTGCAGGCAACCTGGTGGTTTGGGGAGAGGGGCTGGCTGCATTCACACTGGGGCGCAGGGGTGCGTCCTGGCCTGCGGTTTGGTGACAGGCTGGTCCTGGGCGTGGCAGCAGCTGGGCCAGTGTTTCTTCAGCTATCTACACGTGGACCCGGTGAGACCCTGTCCATCAGAGAGAACTTTTTAAACGAAAACAATTCCCGCTGTGTACATGGTCCCTTATGTCTCTGTTTCCTTAGGGACACTGCTTTTCTCGCCATATATATTAGTACAGTCAGGATTCAATAAGTGTTTGGTAACTTCTACTGTAACTAGGCCATGAGAATTACAGTGAAAAACAAACATAATCTTTGCCCTCAGGGAGCTGATATTTGTCCTATAAATTTTACTATAAATTTCACCAGTTTCATTACATTATTGTATGCATTACTCTCATACTTTCTGGGAAGAAAGAGTTCTCTCTAAAAACCTTACATTGATAAATGTCTGTGGCTGAAACAAATTCCATTTAAAAATCAATTATATATTTTTAGAAGGATCAAGCTACTTTGAAGCAAGCCTTTTAACTAAGGGTGCACTACGTCACAACTGCCCTGTTTTATACTTTCCACAAAGTAGCCATAAAAACAACAAAAGTACATAGCATCCATAAAACTGCAGAACTTGTCCACAAAAGCATACTTCAAGAGAAACCTGTGTGGACCTGACCACATTGTCATGCACACCAGCTTGCTCCTGGCACGTGGGGACTCTTTCTGACCAGAGGAAATGGCCCCAGGACTCAGCCCGACCCTGGGCCTGCTGTCCTCACCATGTCCCTGGTGGCAGAACCACGACCTCTGTGGACATTGACTCCCTGGAATAGCCAGTGGTGGAGCTTGCAGGGCATCCCATCAGGAAAGGACCTCATTACATGTCTTCTGCAGCCGAGGCCATCAAGCTGCCATCCAGAAGCGGGCTCACTCTCTGAACAAAGGTTGCTATGGGAAACACCAAGGGTGCACGGGGAGGGGGTCCCACACAGCCCTCACTTTTGGACGCCCCTGAGCTGCCCCAGAGACAGGGCTGCGAGCCCAGCCCAGCTGACCGGCACTGCCATTCAGATCTCTCCACTTCACCACCAAGAGTCCAGAATGACGAAGGGGTGCGTTCAAATGGGGAGACTGGCCGGTCAGGGCCAGAGGTCAGCAGTCCGGCCACCCCCACGCCCCAGGAGCCGTGGCCTGTGTACTGAACGGAGGGTCACACACCTCCCGCAAGGGGAAAGCCCATCAGTGACCATAGAATGCTCTGGGTCTTGGCCCGAAATCAAACAAGAGTTTTTGATTTTGAAATTCAAAAGAAAGCTACATTTCAAATTGTCCTGGCCTTTGAAATATGTGTCCGGTACTGTTAAAACACAGTCGTCTAGCAAGCTCTTTATTTTCCATTTTATTCCTAATTTTGAGCCAATTTCATGATTTTTAGCTAGTACAAATTACACACACACACACACACACACACACACATACATCTGTATAGATTGTATTTCAGTTTACTTTTTTTTCTTTTTTTTTTTTAGCTGAGCCATCCTGCCACCTGTTGGCAGCTCAGTGGCAGCTCAGCTCAGGCTGGGCATCGAACCACTGTTGCTCAGAGCTCAGCTCGCACTCTTGAACGAGCTCTTAACCAACTGAGCCACTCGGCCGGCCCTTCAGTTTACTCTTTAATTACTGAAACTGCTCATGTTGCCCCATTGGATTATTTACCATTTCTTTCCTTCTCACTCTCCAGAAACGGTGGTTGTCCTGGTTCAGAGTGAGGTCTTGGGTTCAGGTCCCCATTGTGCCCCTGGGGACCCTGGATGGTTACATCACAGCCTCTCCTCTCATCTCCATGTGTCAACACCGACCTACTTCAGTGACTTGTGAAGAGTGCATGCCTCCCACTACCAGCTTAAGACTGGTTCTTGTTATAATACACCTTATGGGTTATTTCTATGCCTGAGTATTTTTTATTTGGTGCTTGTAAGCATTTTGTTCAGTAGCCTTTTACTTTGAAGACTTGCTTGTAAAAAACCCATCGTACTTACATTTTATAAAAGTTCTGTTACCTTTTCATTATTAAATGATCATTAAAAATGTGCCTTGAAATTTTTTTGTTAAAATGTCACTTCTTGAAGTAAAGGTGCCAACGTTAATATCTTATGAGGAAATTATGAGCTGAGAACCACATTCGTATTTACCCTCTAGTCAAGCACTTCGAGTGTTTATGATCCACACAATGGGATTTTGGGGAAAGAAAGACCCATTCACACAAGTTAGCAGCAATTTGCTAAATATTACTATCACAAGTTACAGTTGTTCTTTTTTGAATTCACTCCCAGGAAATGCACCACCCCTTGTGTCAGGAAGAGATACATTCCTGGGTGATAGTGATTTCGTCATGACAATGGGATGGAATGGAATCTGGTTTTCCAGGGGCTCAGTAGTCAGCCCTGCTTTCATGATAGTCCCTGCCTCTCTGTTCCACACACCAGGCCAGGAAATGATGCTGAGGGGTGCACAGGTGAAGGGGGTGGGGGGCTGGCCAGAGTAACCAGTGTTGTGTTTTTACTGGGATGGAGAACGCATGCCAAACACGAAGATGCCATGGTCTTTCAAAATCACATCATCAAACTAAAGCATCTTTATCTCTTACAATTAAAATGATCCTTCCAGTGCAGCAATGGCCATGGTTTTGTTGAGTCCTAATGTGTTTTGAAAAGTAATTCAATATTAAAAGAGGCTGTACACTTTGTGTATGAGGTGGAGGTGGTGCCCCGGAATTCTCATTTGAGACGTTGGCTCATTTTTGAAGAACAAGAACAGAAATCACAACATTTTACATTAGGTTTAAAACTTAAAGAAAAAAGCACAGTATAGAAAAGGACTGAACTTTGAGCAGTGGCGGAAAGAGGATTTTACCCAGGAATGAGGAAGCAGATGGTGCCTTGCGTCTTGAACCTCGTGTGTGTATGAAACAGCGGACCTGCCATCAGGCACTTGTCCCTTCTCTGAGAAAAGGGCTTCACAAGCCAGAATGTTATGTCCGATTTGTCATTAACCTATGACGTTGTACAGTTGTGTAGATCATACCTAGATAACTCCAGAATCTGTGTTTGTGTTTCAACGTATCTTCTTGATAACCTTATCACGTACCCTATAATAAGACATCTCTTTAGGTATCAGTAACAAGAGCCACCTGATAGTTTGCTGCATTCTTCTCACAACCTTATTTCCTTAAAATATGAGTTATTAAAAGAAGAAATGCCTGACCCTTTTCCCTGGGTTCATATTAACTACACTAAAAGTACTGTGTAACCAACACTCACAAATTATTTTATTTCATCCAGTTCATTCCTAGAACTCTGATCTAACTAAAAAGTGTTCACATTTACCTTTTTTTTTTTTTGAGGGCAGTGTCACTGGCCCTCATATGTGGGACCAAACCGGGACCGCTGGCTTCCCAAGCCAGCGCTTAACCACCGCACTACTTGGCCAGCGGAATTTACTTTTTTATACATCTGAATTTGGTGACTTGCTTATTAGTTTGATGGTCTAAATTAAAGTGTTTAATTGATGAAGAAAAGTAGATATAACAGTAATTGAAATAATAGAACCCATCATTGTATGATGTATTCTAATATAGGATATTAGAATAGAAATTATATAGCTATTAAACGCATTTCATATGTACTTATAACTGGGTGGAGTTTAAATTAATTGAGTTTTTAATAAATCTTTCTAAAGCTATATGCACATATATAGAGATAGCTAAATTTTGTTAGACCTGGGGTTGAAAGCAAGCCTGAAAACCTCTAACAGATACAATATTTTTGTATTCTTTAGCTAAAAAGAAGTACCACCAGGCTACTAGTTGAGTTGATTCTTTGTTCAGTACTGTCCAAATGAATTCACAATAAAATAAGATTGCTTTTAACAATTCTAACTTGTCTAAGAAGATTGAACTGGGGAGATTACCTTTTCATCAACACAGGCACATTTTCTCTGTCGGCCGTCCAGACACACACAAAAACAAACTTGTAATGAGCGGGCATTTTATCAAGCGCTTTCTCCATCCTTCATTAAACGACAGAAAATTGCTCTTTGCCAGATCGTCAATGCAGCCTGCCCTCCCCGAGCCCATTTGTTTCACATGCGAGCACCGAATATTGCAAGGGTCTGCAGGTTTTAAGTGACAAATTGTGCCCAAGTTTGCCTTGCTTGCCGAGTGGTGTTTCGTTGGGGTTTTGTCATGCAGGGTGTTGAATAAGAGGGTCCTCCCATGACATAGCCTAGCACCCATGTTCCCATCCCCTGCAGGCTCTGTTGCACCACCTCACTGCGCTCTGACAAGGCTCTGTACCCCCACGATCTCCACGCAAGCCGGATAGGAGGGGCTAGTTTAGACTGAAAGCATCAACAAGATGGGAAATGTTCTCTTTTGTTAGATATCTCCTGTTCTTCATTAATCTTATTGAATGTTTCATCTTTTTTAATTAAAGTTTATTGGGGTGACAATGGTTAGTAAAGTTACATAGGTTTCACGTGTACAATTCTGTAATACATCATCTATACATCACATTGTGTGCTCACCACCCAGTCAGTTCTCAGGGGGGAAGTGGGTACTAGATGAGGGTAAAGGGATCAAATACATGGTGATGATAGAATTTGTCACCTTTTAAAATTGCACATACTGGTACTGGTGATGAAAGATTTTAATTTTTTTTTTTGAATGAGTTAAAAACTTAACAATGTGACCCCCTCTCAGAGAACAACTCTTCTGGAGATTTCCAGACAAGGAAGAACTTAAAACAACACCAGTGTAGCTTTGTCATGGCAACACCTGGGTGTGTGGGGTTGAGATCAATGTAAATTATTGAGCCATGCTGGGTAACGTGGAGGGTATAATGTATGGGGCCCTGGCTTGTTGAATGGTCATTATTTATTCATACCCAAAGATTAACCACACAATATAAGGGATGAAATTCTATCACAAAGGTGAATGAACGGGTGCAAGTTTAAGTTTCCTTGGGGGATCTGTACTGGGGAGGGTGTGACAGCTCCCAGTAAGACAGGCAGCCCACTGCAGCACTGACCTAGGTCCCGACATCCACCCAAACAAAGGGGGCACGTTGCAGGGGGCCGAGCCCCTAATTGCCATTTACATAGCGGAGTCATTACTGTCTAGCTCCCCTATTATTCACTCTCTTTAGTATGCCATGGCCAGGTCTTTTTGGGGCAGTGAAATCAACGTGGTTTGCATCGCATTAGCAGCCTGCCATTTTGTGATTTTTTTTTGTTAATGCTTTTTTGACCTTAAGAGACTACTTTCTACCGACAGCAAGCAAAGGGCTCTTGTTTAGATATGATTTATGATGCTACATTAACCCCTTCATCGACCTAGAAAGGCCCTAATATTAAACCAGTTTGACACATAGAAAATCAAAAGCCTTTTTATTGAAAGTGCTATTGTCCGCATCATAAGTTTCCTCAACGTGATGCCACAGTCATGCCATCAATTTCCTGCTCCTATTGAACACTGTATTGAAAACTAATGGACAGAGTCCTTTGTCATTTCTGTCCCAGTGACCAGCAAATAGCTCAGGGAAAGTCTCTGCCTTCATATCACTTCAGGCATTTTTAAGCGACACATCTGAGATAACACATTGGCATTTTAAGAAAAGGCCTCAGTGGATTGGAGGCGAATCACAGAGGCTGTCTGCTCACACACCTGTGAAGTGGTGACCTAGTTCTTCCGAATTTCTTACCGTGGAGTTCATGTAAATGAAATATGAGATGGAAATATATCTTTACAGAGAGTTTCGCTGTCTTATGCACATGCTGTCTTTTGAATCCACACAGGAATATTTTTAGTAACTGAAGAGATCTTTTTTTCCCTTTTAACTTTTAAATGTTTCTGAATCTCCACATATTCCAATCACTTTGACACATTTATAGAAACCTCAAGTTTGGTTAGAACAGATTTGGATGAAAGTGTCAGTAACAGAATACTCTACGAGACAGTCTGCATAAGGACCATTACGGAACGAGGCCATCTAAGGTGGCTGTCTTCACAAGATGGTCGCATTTTAAATTATACTTTTACAACACACACGATGTGGATGTGGATGTTCGAATGTAGATTGGTGATTGGTAGATAGATGAAGAAATTCCCACTTGAGAAAACAAAACCAGCATGACCTCCGATGCCCGCTCCTAATGCTCACCTCTGGGGCTTTCCCAGAGATGAGACGGCACCCTGAAATGACTTACACGTGCGGCGCTGGACAGCAGGACACGAGTGTGAGAGTCCAGCCGGGCTGGGCCGGCCCTGGTGGATGCATCGCCAGCGTCTCCTGGTGGCTGGCACGTCCCTCACGAGTCCTGCGGCATGCCTCACCTTCTCCTGTCCCCGAGGAGAGCCAGCTTTGCCTTTAAGACGGAAGTGCTCATGTCATTGTCTCAAGTGGCATGTTACCTAGTTTGCTTTGTCCCTAAAGATCTCTGGGCTCTGGGGAGGCGACGAGGGCAGGGCCCTCCAGCCTGCCTCACACACATGCTCGCCTCCAATTTCTCCTGTCCTGGTGCCCTCACCACAACCTCCATTTGTCAGTTTTCCACTCAACAATACAACAGCCATCTCATGTCTTTAATACATAAGAACGCCCCCAACTCAACGTACCTCTGGGGAGAGGGTGTGGGGTTTCAAGGGGGATGGGACTTGAACATATCTGTAACATTTTACTTAATAATAATAATAAAATGAGTGACTATGGGCAGTGTAAGTTTGTCAATGACTAGTATTCACCTAGGAAACTCCGTGTCCTTACAATACTGAAGAACAGTCAGTGCTGTGAGCCCCCTCCCCGCCCCCACTGTACTCCGACCCTCAGGAAAGGCTGCCTGCCCACCCAGCAAGCGGGGGGCGTCTGATGTTAAAGTGTAAGTTTGATTAAACATGCTTGGTAGGTACATAATAACTATTTTATATTATTGTCTTTACTTTTCTGTTGGTCTAAATTTTTCCACAAGAGTAAAAATAAAGTTTTACATTTCAAAAGGGGAATCTTAGTGTTTGGGTTTTTTTTGTTTTGTTTTTTTTTTTTTTGAGGGCAGTGTCACTGGCCCTCACATATGGGACCCAAACCAGGGCCACTGGCTTCCCAAGCCAGCGCTTAACCACCGCGCCACTCAGCCGGATCCAGAATCTTAGACGTTTAAGGCATCTCTCAAATGCACAGAGCAGCCCAGGACACACATGGATGACCACATGGGCTCCACATGCCTGTCTCAGCACACGAAGCCACTGTCACCTCCCACCCGGAGGCTTGCTTACTCCGCAGGGGCCACAAACAGCCCAACCATCACTAACGTGACCTCCCCGTTGGCAGTTGTGTCTCTGGACTCTCACCCCACCATGCCCGGTCCTAGTGCCCACCCCAGACCACCCCAGAATTCCACCCCAGACCAGGACCAGGGCCACATGGCTCTGGGGGCTGATGAGAGCCAGGACGTGCAGTGAGGAAGGTCACTGTCGCCCTTCCTGTCTGTTTCACGAGTCTTCCCAGGGCCGCGTGGAAGCAGAATGCCCCTGTCGGAGGCCAGCGAGGGTGAGTGTGACGGGGTGGAGCAGGAAATGAGGGGGGTTATCCCCCAGCCAGGGGCACCCACGGAGATAAATCCAGGGCAGGAAGAAGGCAATAGGCTTAATGAGCATTGAATAAACATTTGACAGAAATGTGCTGTCAATAGATCAAAGTCCAGAGGGTACCACAGCCCCCTGGGTGAAAAGGATGGGCCACAGAAGAGGTCCAGGAGGGAGCCGGGCTCCCGACACACGCGTGCCACAGACGTGACGCCCTGCAGAGTCCCTGACGTACCCTCCGGCTCCTACGCAGGAGGCCGGGCACCTCGCCTGGTCCTGTACGATATGCAGATGCAGGGCGTGAGGGAGCCCGTTAAGACCTCAGGCATGAAATTTAAAATTGGACCCTGTCACATCATAAGGACTCAAGTGTAATTCTTATTGTGTCGATGACAGGGGGCTAATTAGTAATACTAGAGAGAGGCGCCCTTCACCTCCAAGGTCACAGGCCAGTGTACTAGCCCTTGTTTATGAGCTTAACACAAAGGGTCATTATGGCCACCCCGCCCGCCCTGGGCGCTGCTTTCTGTTTCTCTTCTGGTTTTTTTGGTGGTGGGGAGAGGGGAGGTGGTGCTTCAGTTTGATTCCAGGGTGGTAAATGCAGCTTTGTGAATAAATGGCCATGGAATTGTCTCTCAATACAGCTTCTGCCATATTTGTGTCAGTATTTATAACGCCTTTCCAGTATTTGCACGTAAAAATTACCAAGTTGGCACTTCGCAAAACCCTGTAGACGGCCCCTCTCCTGTCTCCTGTTTGAAAGACGACAGAGACAGAGAGACCGGATCAAACACAGTCTTCATTTCCCAGTGATAGTTTCTGTTCAAAAATTCTAGTCTCCACATATAATTACTCCTCTGTATAGCATCTGGCTAAACTTACTCTTTTTTCCTGTACTGTACTAAACTGCCTGAGCTATTTTATAAAGGCTAAGTATTTCACTAAGCTCTTGCAATATTGAAAGAATCTATATTCTGAGAATTTGAAAACATGTCAGCCCACCTAAATTACATATTGATCAGGTTTAATTGCATGCCAGCCATCAGTATTAGGTTTGAAAATTCATAAAAGAGAAATAATGTACTCTTTGTGGATGATTACTTCTGGGGCATTTAAATGAATTCCATCACTTAACCTGGGCTGTGACAGATTATTGAGCCTCGCCTTCTAGCCAGTCAAAGAGCAATGCAGGGGAACAACCGCTCTCCAACTATCAGAGAACAGCAGAGTGCAAACAATATAAATTTATATAGATTTTCTTTTAAGGAAAATAGCAAAGTAAAACATTAAAAGTAAACATTCATTTTTCAATTGCTTCCTGAATCACCCTCCTCTTTGTCTCCGGATATACACATCCATTTTTAATTCTTTTTGGGTCTCAGGCATCCTTTTATTTCAAGCAGTAATTCACACCTTAATTAATATACAGTAATCAAAGCGATAAGCCAAGATAAATGATACACAGTTTGGTTTTATTTGTTAAGGTTAATTTTTTATGCAAGTGCATAAAAGGATTTGAATGCTGATTCTTTAGTGGGCAAACCATTTAATTTTAATAAAAAAACTCCAAAGTTTTATATTGTCCGTGGTGAATGCTCTTTAAAAGCTCTTTTTTCGTGAAGGTCACATTGGCTAAGAAAATGAGTTCATCATTAGTTTTCAGGATGTTCTTTACATTTAGAAATTATGTTTGCTGGTATTGGTTGCGTTTTGAGAAATTGTGCTTATGTATGTTTTTCTTTACAGATTATCAATACAAAGTAAAAAGAACCAGTTAAAATCATTGGGCTTACTTGGATAATAGTTTAAGAGCTACATTTTATTTAGACACTTTGAGGTAATAAATATCTGTGAGCATAATTAACTGTCTTTATCTAGGACCAGACCTCCAGATGCTGCTGCTGCAAGGCCTCCATATTGTCTTCTTTTAATGTTAATGCTCGGTTTTTCCTTGAGAATCATTTGGGTCTGTGAGCTATCCTAAGAGGACTTGTTTTTAGAGAGTGGGTTATTGTATGTGGACAGAGCCGATGCATCACTTTGTCTCATCCTGGGCACAAGAAAAGCATCATGTTTTATTCTTTCGGAAGCCAAGGTAACAAGGTGCAATGAGCTCTTCTGACATGTCTGACTTCATTGTTTATTTGATGAAATTACAGTTGTGGGGTCCAGAAAACAACAGTTCACAGAGGCCAAGGGCACAGTTACATCTTGGGTCCTCGCTTAGCTCACAATTGCATCAGGGTCCACTAGGAGCATCAGCTATCAAATCTAAACGACTCATAGACGGTGCCTTCACCTCGGGGTTTCTGCCTCGTGGTCACAGGCAAACACGCTGTCTCAGCCTGTACCTGCGTCTCATGTCTCCTGCCCACTTTATTCACGTGGTAGCAGATATGGGGGTGCGGTGTTGTTTTGCTCCATTCTGAAGGAGGAAATGAGAGGAGGAGAGGGAAGATACTGGAGTCAGGATTCCACACTTCCAACACATGGGAGTCACCTGACCATGCAATCAGACAAAACGAATGTATTGAAATTTTATCAACATTTTATGAAAGGATGATGGTTTTATTCTGCTAATCCACCATTCACTATCTAATGAGTTATGTTGTGGTGGAACAGATCTACCTAAATTATCCACCGGCCAACTAACTTTTTTTCTAAGGTTCTGTGGAAAATTAGGAAAAAGCTTGTAGCCAGGGAAAAGGTTGAACTTTCTTTCTTTATTAAACTTAAAATCCTTCCCTGATGGTATCATTATGAGTCAAGGAAAAATTGATTTCACTTTTGGCTATCCAAGAGCAGAGCACAAAAGCAAGCAGTCATGGAAAGAAATTGTCCAGAGCATAACCAGCGATACGGTCAGTGAGAGATGATGAGTGGAGGCAGAAGACATTTTCTTAATAATGAGATGAAAACTAGAGCTTGAAATATGCAAAGTAACGCTTATTAAAAGACCTCTAAGAAACCATGTTGTCGCTTACAGAAATTAGGCTACATATAAATGATATTTAAATAAAATAGAGGTATAATAAGGAAGTTAGCTTGTTCCTCAAATTGTTCATAACCCTGAAAAAGTGAGTTACAGATGCATGAAAAGTAAACAAATTCTGTTGCTTACTGGGTTGAATGTGATTTGAAATGTGGTGATGATGTGAATGGTGGTGATAGTGGTGGGGATGGTGGTGGGGATGGTGGAGATGGTGGGGATGGTGGGGAGGGTGGTAGGGATGGTGGTGGGGATGGTGGTGGGGATGGTGGGGATGGTGGTGGGGATGGTGGTGGGGATGGTGGGGATGGTGGGGATGGTGGGGATGGTGGGGATGGTGGGGGGGAGGTGGAGATGGTGGGGATGGTGGGGATGGTGGTAGGGATGGTGGTGGGGATGGTGGTGGGGATGGTGGAGATGGTGGAGATGGTGGTGGGGATGGTGAGGATAGTGATGGGGATGGTGCAGGTCGTGGTGGGGATGGTGGTGGGGATGGTGGTGGGGATGGTGGGGATGGTGGAGGGGATGGTGGAGGTAGTGGTGGGGATGGCGGTGGGGATGGTGGGGATGGTGGTGGGGATGGCGGTGGGGATGGTGGGGATGGTGGTGGGGATGGTGGTGTTGGTGGGGGAGGGGGTGATGGTGGTGGTGATAGTGGTTTTCATGATGATAGAGGTGATGATGGTGATGATGATTATGGTGGAAGTGGTGATTCTGAATGGATTTTTAAGAGGAAACAATATGAAGAAGCATACAGAAATTATAGAGAGAGCATTACAGAGAAAGTCCTCTGTATAGATGGGACAACCAACCAAGAATCTGCTGGCGTTGAAAATAGCTTGTAAGTGTTTGTAAGTTTCTATACATTTCAGAAAAATGGAAATCATTGCATTTGGAAACAACACAGAAGAGCAAAGAGCATGTGCTTTGACCCAGGGGCAGCAGGGTGCAGACGTGCCTTTGGCTGACTGTGTGAACCTCATCAGTTACTTAGTTTCTTTCACCTCTATGATACCTCATCTGCAAACTGATAATCTTAATAGATGCCCAAGTGCATTACTTGGGTGATAAGAGATAATAAGCACAAATCACATAGCCTAGTGTTGGAGCATATTAGGCACTCAATAAACATTTCTTTTCTTACCATCTACTCAAACATTTATGAAATGTAGCACAGATGTGGTGTGGGTTATAGGAATAATGGGTTTCCATTTCCTACTCCATCAATAGCCAAGTTCCAAGTTTATAATATTAAAATGGGGAATCAAAGAATCAAGACAAAGGAAACTTTATCATATTTGAATGTCCATCCCATTTTCCTTTGCCTCTGGGGAAAAATGAATATGACACTTTCTTCTCTAGACCCTCTCTACCACCCTCAGCAGCCAATCAAAACCAAGCGCTTTCCATATAAAAGCAGCTCAGCTAATGATAAAACAGATACCTTGTAGTTAATAACTGAACCAATGTCATATTATAAAATAATATTTGAACCACTAGGAAGACATGGCTGGAAATTTTTTCTAAAATTTTCACTGTGCACAGTTTCTTTTCCGCATTTAAAACATTTTAAACTCGAACATCAAAACAGCAATGTTCTTGTGCAATTTGTGCAGTCGTTTAAAAATATTTCTTATAATGTGCCAGTCATTTATTTATAAGGGAGGGAGGGAGGCCCCCATCAAAGTAATTTCACAAGAAAGATGGTTTTACTAGCTCGACAACCAAGCCACAGACCAGTGGAACACAGGTGGTCAGAGGCAGAGAACGGAGTGTTCTGTCTTCCATCCCTTTTTGGGTGGGTTGGAGTGTGATTAGAAAAGAACTCAAATTTGCCCAACCTATGTCCTTTTCCCTCTTGGGTGGAGAAGGTTAGTTTGAACTGGCGCCCAGGAGAAGCTGCCGGTTAGAGTGGAGAGAGCTGTTACCTGAAAACTCGGACGCTCTCCTAAGTGTTGTCCAAACCACAGAGCTTCTGTTTTGAAATCGTCTTCAGTGTAAAAGATATATACTATCTGTTGATATGAATGGGCAGCTTGTATACAATAGAATATTCAAAACACTGGAAATCCAAATGAAGAATGCAAAGTCACCATAAATACCACCATCCAAAAATCTGACAGCTCTGTTTTCACTGTCTTTTATGGTTATGATGGTCTCTTAAACTACAGAAAAACACAAACTAAACTGTTTTTAGAGTTTTTATTTCTTCACTTTGATCACACCTTTGCTCAGGATTCACCGATCCCTCTGTGTGAGTATGTGTGTAAGTGTGCGAGTGCATGTTTGTGAGTGTGCAAGTGCATGAATGTGTGTGTGTGAGTTCATGTTTGTGAGTGTGCATGTGCATGTGTGAGTGTGTGAGTGCATGTTTCTGAGTGTGCACATGTGTGTGAGAGTGTGAGTGTGCATGTGTCTACAGGCACACACTCACCCCTCTTTCATCCTCCTAGTTCCGCCACAGGCCTGTGTGTCCTTGGTCATCTATGCACATTATATTTGAGGGTCTGGTCTCCAGGTTGTGTTTCCTCTGCGTTAATGAGAGTTTCCATTTCCGGTGGTGCATCCAGGGTGGAAACTATGGGCTTTGCCCTCCCAGCCCCTGGCCTGTGCTTCATACCCAGCCCTTCAGCAGATGCCCTCTATTCCCAGCCCTGCTCCCCGGATCTTGGCAAGAGTATGGGTTCTGCAGAGAAAATTCACATATTTCCTGAGATTTGGTTTGCAGAGCAGTGGTGACTGAAAGAGAAGTGGGGGATCACCCCGGACTGATGAAAAGCTTCACAGAG